>JAJPUD010000586.1:510563-573382 GCA_023553655.1 Myrmecobius fasciatus
TCATATAGTAAGAGAAGTCACAGAGCTAAAGGCGGGGGGCGGGGGGGCAGAGAATCCTCAGAAAGTGACAAATAATCTGCTTCCACGGGCATTCTTTCTCTGGAGGGAGAGAGCATTTTTATGAGGGTCACCACCAAGCAATCGCTAAAGAAATGAGAAGTTCCACAATTAAATTCAGATGATTTCAACATCTTCAATGGAAAAAGGCTTCCCGTCTAAGAATTCAGAAGTTTCAACTTCTAATAACGCCTCCTCAGATGCTCTTACCCGAATCTCATTCACAAGACCAAGCCTTCCACAATCAGTGACAGGCAGAAGCCTGTGCCCACAGCCGGCCGACCAGCACAGCCAGAGTCCCTGTAGCACTAAGAAAACCTCCTTCTTGGATTCACAAGGGGCTGAGGCTGCTGCCCTAAAAAAGACCTGCTGCTTCCTGCCTGTGTCATTAGCACAGTGAAATGGGTCTAGGTCCCTAACTGTCACATTCTACCCAGGCCGCCTTCCCTCCCCATTTCCACAGAAATGAAAATAAAGCTGAAGTCCATACCTTGAGCGACTGTCTTTTTGTCACATAATTTTCTGAATGAAGTAACTTTTCATATTCACTGAAGAACTAAGAAAAGAAAACAAACATTGATGGGTCCCCCCAAATATTAGACATGAACTAACTCTAACGCCACATAAAAACACCTGTAACCCTTTTCCAGGCTCCATTTCCCTCTGGGGTCCCCAAGTCCTCTAGGAGCTCACCTCCACTTTCTGGCTTTTCTCACTGCCCTCCCAACATCCAGTCCTTAGCCAATCTTTTCATCGATCCTTTTTCAAAGGTCTCCCCCACTCACCCTGACCCCACCAACTCAATAGATATAGCAGCTTTAAACCCTGCACTGAATGGTTGTTTTATTAATTTTCAGTTTAATGGCAAACATTCAACACAGGGCAAACCCCGTAAGTAATCCAAAGCTTGGGGAAGCCCTCCCTCTGATGGAAGCATTTGTCATTACACCAAAGCCAGAAATCCTAATCTTCAGGACAAATCCAAGAATGGCATCAGATGGGAAGGGACCCCACCAGACCAGCCCATTCACTGAACAGATGAGGAAACTGAGGCCGTGGGGAGTAAAAGTGCCTAACATCAAAAAGAAGCTGCCTCAAACACACGCACATTTTATAGAGAATGAAAAGGGGTGCCCCTTGGATAGCTTTTCTTCAAAGAAAATGAAGGTGTTTTGTGGGCCCCCCATGAACCCCAGTCCTCACACGAGTGAGGGTCCGTCCACGGGGAGGTCTCTGCACATGGGCATAAGAAAACACTTAAGTGAGGGGGGTTCGGGATGGCCTCAAGAGAATTCTGGCCCAGAGTACATCCTGGTCTGGGGAATGATTAAATGAAGTGTATGTGGAGAAAGAAAAATGAAATAGGCTGGCCCACAGAACGGCAGACAAGGTGTCTGTACCGTACAGGAGCCACAGATAATATAATTACCACTCAGGGTGTTTGAGAAAGGCAGAAATACAGCCAGATTCATGCCTTACAAAAACCATTCTGGAAGCCCTGGAAAGTATGGGTTAAGGAAGATAAATAAGGAGACAATACAATATTACAATAGTCCGGGCAAGAAGTCCCCAGGGAGCTCACACATCATCCCCTGCACAAGTTAATTAACAAACAAACAGAAAGGGGTCTTCCCTTAATTATCTACCCCTTTCAAAAAGGGGAAGAGCTTAGGTAAATTCACTTTAACTTCATCTTGGTGGTCTCTACTAGGGAGATTCAAGTTATTTCTTGGCATGATTTTTTCCTAGGTACAAAGTCATAAGAGCTTCACACCATTTGGGCCTCAGTTTCCCCATCCAAGAAAGGAAGGGTGTTACAGAGATGAATAAAACAGTCCCAAATCTTAAGCATTTTAAAGTTTCTTTGAGATTCAAATTCTAGAATTCTATGCAGCATCTAATCTTAATATTTAAATATTTATACCTTCATTTCTAGTAGCTAGAAGAAATTAATACTTATAATGCAGTTTTACAATTTTATATAGACTCACTCTATCATAATGTTGCTCCAAAAATTCGGCACTCAGCAACTTGTGTCTTGTAAGTAAATCCTAGAAAAGAAATTAGATTCTCACAGCTTTTCTCAAATATTTAAGGTTTCTAAAGTTCTAGCCCATTCTTCAACCAATGAAAAATTTTGGTGTTAAAAATGTCTATGCAATATTTACAGGGGAAATTAGCTGAAAATGCAATAAGTGTAGCATGAGCATCAGCAGCATGAAATGGCCATAATTTGAAAGAAATTACAAAGCAGTAATATAATAGTATCCCCAAAGCTGACATACTGTTGATTCTGGACCCCACAAAGATCACACTGAAACATTAAAGCAAGCAGGACCAAAACAGAGGAAATGATGAGATGTGGGGAAAGGGAAGAGAAGGGGTAAGAATAGCAAATACAGCAAATGTAAAATACTAGAAAGATCATAAACATAAAGAAAAACCATAAAGATCTTGAGAATACAAAAAACATTCACTTCCTGACTTTGTGTTAAGAGTGTCTCAAACAACCAGGCTACCAGTAGCTTTAGCTAATGGCACTAGTTACCAAAACAAATCTACTAAAATGCAAATCTTAAATCATCTATAGCAAGTTAAGTGATTTTTTTTTAAAGGGGATCTCTGGGAAGGATCTAACAGCTCAAAGAAGCTGAGGAGAAAAGGAACAAACTCTGGAGAGAGATACACATAATTAAATGCATGTATTACACTGACATTTATAGTTTATTTCTAAAGTAGAATCTCATTTAAAAAAAATTCATTCTATCACATTTAAAGAAAAATGAGCTGGCAAGCTAACATTGACAAGAGTTGAAGACGAATTAAGGATTCTCTCTCATCTGATCTGTGGCTTCAAACATGTGTTACAAACTCTCCTTTAGGAGAGTCCAGGCTGCTTCCTGGGACCCAATGGGATTACGACCTCAAGCATCCATTTACATTCAGTCTCATGCAGAAGATAAAGAGAATTAGTTGCAATTAATCTTTTCCTCTAAAAATGGGGAATCTAGCTTACTGTCAGTTACCCAGGAAACCACCAGTGTACCTGAATACCCTAATGGCTCACGCTGAATCCTTTCTTTTAAACTTTGCCCTTTTAATTATCATAGGCCTATTTCAAGGTGTCTTTGGATATGTCTATTAAGAGAGTACACTATGAAACTTTTCCAAATCTAATTTTCTTGGTATATTCATGGCTTTTCTTTAGTGTTAAAAAGTTTTGGAAGTGGGAAAAGGAGAAAAAAATGAGCTATGGATCTTTAGATCCTTTAATAGGTCCTAGGGATAAGAGTGTTAAAGCAAGGTTCAAATTGTCTTTACATGTAGCTGGAAAAAATAAAATACTATTTACGTTTTGTTTAAAAAGTAAGATTCATTTTTCTCTGAATTAGATGCTTCAATAGGTGGCTTTGCACTTCTTTGAAACTACAGATTCTCCCTAACAACTATTTCTATCTGTTACACCCATTTTCCCCAGTTTATATCTAAGACTAATAACTCATATAAGAAATATAATAATTGCTCATTTTTAACTGGAGTAAAATAAAGTTAAACATTAACAGTAAAGATTTTTGTTCACTATACACTAAATTATGTATAGGGAAAAAAATACAAGTTCCAAATTTTCCTTATATATCCTCTGAGGTTTAGACATATGAACTGAATTAATTTTGTTTCAAATCTAACAAATAAAGATTACATAAAATAAAGAAATGAAGTAAATACTTTAAAATATCCAACCAGATGCTCCCTTCTAGCTGTTTTCTATAGCTCTGTCCCTAAGGAGACAGTAAATATATCAAACACCCCCCAGAGAAACAAAGGCAGTCCACCAGCTTAGCCCTTGCAAAACCCAGGGACACAGCTGCATACATGTGCGCATGATTGGTTCCCTCATTTATATATTACCTTGAACGTGGCAAATGCATCTGAAGCTATGTCAAATGTGGACATTTCAACATATCTGAAGAAATCATAAAACTGCTCTGACCACAAAATTATTTTGGCAAGAGGTTCATGTCTGATGCATTCTCTCAGCATTATTCCACAATTAAGAGCAATTTCTGGAGATTCGTACCTGGAGAAAGAACAGAGTAAAAATACTGAAAAGATCCCAACATGCTGCCCTGCTGCTGCGTTCTGGGCAGATCGGGGTGTGAAACTCTGCTGGGCACCCCATGGAAGCAGAGAGGTCGGGTCGATGGTGTCCCTGCCCTGTCTGCACCAGCCCACTGTTTGTTATGGAGAGGCCAGGGGAGGCTGCACTCACCAGGATCCTAACTGGGGAATTTTTACTACTGTTAATTCCTAAAACCAAAAACTAACAAAAACCCCACCCAGATGGCATCACTGTGATGGGGAGTGGCGGGGGGGGGGGGCCGGGCGGGGGGGGGGGGGGGTGGGGGGGTACATCCATGTGGGACTCTAAACGACCCATTTGGCTTTTCTTGACAAAGATACTGGAGTGCTTCGTCCTTTCCTTCTCCAACTCGTTTTACAAATGAGGAAATTGAGGTAAGCAAGGGGAAGGGTCTGGCCCACATTTGAACTTAGGGAGTCTCTGGGCCTCGAAGCCTCTGTGCACTGTGGCACCCCGTGGCTGCCTTGGGGTACTGGCGGGAGTCGCTCCAAAAGAAAAGCTGTTTACAGGAACATTTCACACCAAACTGGCTCATTTTACATTTGGGGCTCTTGGCTTTTCAGACGGGGCCCCAAACTGACCCCAAGAACTCTGGTTTGAAGTTGCTGAGAAAATAATTCTCTCAGGGCAAACGTCAGGTCTTCTGCCTGGTTAGCGGCTAGTTTCCTACTTGGTCACCTAGTCCATCCTTCACACAAGTTGCCAAATTAATGTTCCTAAAGCATGCCCGACGTTCTACTGCCTCTAGGATGAAATAGAAACTTGCTGGCTTTCATTTCTCCCCTCCTTTTCCAGATTTATTTCATCCTCCTCCTCAAACACTGACTTAATTAGCTTGTTTCCCGGAGCCCACGTGTCATGTCCCATTTCCGTTTTGTCACCCCAGCTGATCCTGTAACTGAAAGGCGCTCCCTAACTCACTTTCATGCCTCCTGCCTCCGCTCAGGGACTGTAAGAGACCATCCTGCCTATTGTCCCCTTAGTGCTCTTTTCAAATTACCCTAAATTCACTGAATATATAATACAAACATCTCAGGCTGGCATCCAAAGCCTTGGACCATCTGGCTGCAGGCTCTCTTTCCAGGCTGACTCCCCATTACTGCCCCTCACACACCTCTATGCTTTGGGCAAACTGCCTGTACTCTCTGTCCCTTTGCAAAGGCTGATCTACACTTGTTGGTGCCCACCCTGCCTGTATTAATGTTGTACATGTTAAGTATGCACTGGTTTATCTGGGAACATGTCACAACCTTCTCCCAGTAGAACAGAAGCTTCTTCAGGGCAGGAACTGTCTCATTTTTTAAAACTGTTTTATTTTTTCTGGTTGTACACATATATTAATTTTTTAAATACACATTTCTTTATGAATCATGTTGGAAGAGAAAAATCAGAACAAAAGGGAAGAACCATGAGAGAAAAAATAATGAAGGATAAAAAACGAACATAGCATTGTTGATTTACATTCAGTCTCCATATTTCTTTCTCTGGATACAGATAATGTTTTCTATCCAAAGTTTATTGGGATTACTTTGGCTCATTGGACCATTGAGAAGAACCAAGTCTTTCCTAGTTGGTTATCGCACATTCTTGCTGTTATTGTGTACAATGTATGCCTGGTTCTGCTTCTTTCACTCAGTCCTAGTTCATGTACATTTTTCCAGGCCTTTCTAAAATCATCCTGTTCATCATTTTTGTAGAACAATAATAATTCTTTCTTTCATATACCCTAACTTATTCAGTCATTCTCCACAAATCTTTTTTTTTCCTAATCTTTGTCACCACAAAAAGAGAAGCTACAAATATTTTGGCAAATATGGCTCCTTTATGATTTCCTTGGGATACAGGGCCAGTAATGGCACTGCTGGATCAAAGTTTGATAGCCCCTTTGGGCGTAGTTCCACATTGCTTTCCAGAATGGTTGGATCATTCCACAATTCCACCAACAATGCATTAGTGTCCCAGTTTTCCCACAAACCCTCCCACATTGATCAGTATCTTTTCCTTTCATCTTTGCCAATCTGCGAGGTGTGAAGTGGTACTTGGAATTGTTTTAATTTGCATTTCTCTAATCAATAGTGATTTAGAGGATTTTTTCATATGACTATAGATGACTTTAATTCTTTTTTTTTTTAATCAAGTAGTGCCTTTGATAACATCAGGAATATAGTAATCTATACCCAATAAAAATACTTGTTGACCGATCCTCCAAAATCTTGTGTCAAGGGAACATACAGCCCATGGACCCCTAACCAGCTTAAACACCTAGCATGCTCTCAACCTTAGCCTTGCAAGAGTGGCTCCCTCAGACTTTCAAGTTCTTGTCATTGCTGATGACCTTAGAAAGGAGGGAGCCTTCTCTGCTTCCCTTCCTATCCAAACATTTTACTGAAAATACCTGAAATGTGCTGTACAATCCTGCCAAGAAGTGCACTATGCCTGTGACCTCCACCTACTGCCTCCCTTTCTACAGGTGCCAACATTTGACAAAACAATCTTTCATTTCTTTCTTCCGCAGGTTCCCCATGAATCAGGAAAGCTTCCACTCTTCTGTCACTCTTTTCACGAATGGGCTACAAAGATTTTTCTGTTTCCTCTTCCGATCTGAATTTCACCTCCTCACCTGCTACTCAAATGACACAAAACTCACCTGGATCCTTCTAGTTTGTTATTCTGACATTTCACAATACTCCTATCTCTTCCCAGTTTTAATTCTGTGACTTGGCTGACCAAGTTCTCCTTTTTTCCTTCCTTCTTTTTTGGAGGCAGAGTTAAGTGACTTGAACCAGAATCACACACACAGTTAATAAGTGTCTGAGGCCAGATTTGAATTCAGGTCCTCCTAACTCCTGGTCTGACACTTTATCCACTACATCAAATCACTGCTTTTCCTGCTTCTCTTTTATAAGCTGTATATTTCATAAAATTTTTATGTGTATGCCAGATTAAAATGTAAAAATAAAAATGAAGGGCTCCTCATCTGAAATGGAGGGAACTAACAAGACCTATGAAAGGGAAAAAAAAATGTTTATTTCATGCTATTCTTATCTTTAAAAGGATTTCAAACAGCAAAGGAAGGGAGAAGAGGAAAACGTGTGCGTGCGTGCGTGTGTGTGTGTGTGTATTTGACCACTAAAGTTAGACACCAGAGAGTTAAGGTAAAGCTATAAAGACATTTATTTATAGAGGGCAATCTCCAAGAAGGAATCAAATAATCGATAAATATTTATTAAAGCCATTTTACAAGAGAGGCCCCATGTTCACTCCTAGGGGCACAAAGGCAAAGTAGACACGTGGAGGATAAATGCATGAGCAACAAGAACAGTGATAAAGCCTATGGCCTGCCATTCCTATACAACAAAGGCCTGGGTTACAACTGGGATTAACTAGAAATCCTTATGGGACAAGGCAGTTAGAAACTGAATGTTAACACAATCTTTAGGGGGTGAGCCACACGACTGGATTATGGCTCTGAAAAAAGTAAATTCTACTCGATTGGAAGAAAATAGGCTACAAGGGAATGGGGTAGAGGGGATTAAAAAGATATCCTTATGTAAAGAAATGGAAGAGCCTAGTGGAGATCACTGGAGTAAATAAAGACAAAGGAGGATGGAGAAGCCATATGATGACTGAAATACAGCAAGATGCCAAAAGGAGAGCCACCAAATTCTTCACCAACTTGCTTCATTCTTCAAAAGGTGGAACAACCAATGGGGGGAAAATGTCCTTCTAGATCTGATCCCAGCAGACAAGGAGGAGCTGGCCAGGAGCTGTGGGAAGCTGGGAAGAGACCCAAAGCTAACGAACAATCAAAGACATGTGCACAGGGAATGGGGAAGGGTCTGATGAGAAGGGGAGGTGCTACCTGAGTGCTGAAGAAGGCAGGAGGAGCTGTGGAAATGGAGGGCAGAAGGCCAGTGGGCTGGAGGGCAACGCAAGGGGGAAAAGGGTCACTACGGTCCCAGGAGTGCCCACAGGATGCCCACAACCATCACTTTTTGTAGATGGATGCAGGGGCAGGAAATGAGGAAGCACAGCCTAGGAGTGTGAAATCTCACCCTGAGTTACATTCGGTGAGGATGACTAAGGAATGAGAAAAGTGAGCACCTACGGAGAAAGACGGGGGCTGAGGGAACTCTCCAGGGTCATTGGCCAAGTAACTGCCTGGACTTCTTGAAAGCAGGTCCCCCACTCTATCCACTGTGCCAGAGAGGGGAGTTTGATTCTTGTTTCTGACACCACTATGACCACCACTCACAGGAGAGGCGGCAGACAGGTTTCTCTTCGGTTTCCCTGGCCAAGGAGATGGCCTCTGGCCTGGAAAGGAGCTGAGGGCCAAGAGAAGGGCCTGCCCAAGGGGGCTGCAGGACATTGTTGGTCATCTCTTCAAGAGAATGGCGCAGAGTCTTTCAGAAGAAACCAAGCCCCTGCACTGAGTCTCAAGAACATGGCTGTCCCCACGTGAAGGAAGGCACCAAGCTGTAGAGTGAAGGCTGTCTTATGGGGATGACCATGTGGAGAATATGCCTTTCTTCCTCGCTTTTCCAGCTGTGTTTGACTCTTCCTGGTCCCATTTGGGGTTGTCTTGACAAAGACATTGCAGTGAAGGGCCATTTCCCTCTCCAGTTCATTTGGCAGATGAGAAAACTGAGGCAGACAGGCTCGCCCAACTATGAAGTGTCTAGGGCTGGATTTGAACTCAGGAAGCCGAGTCTCCCTGACTGCAGGCCAGGCGCTCTGGGTCCTATGATACCCCTGTCTGCTCTACAGGGTGTGCCATGGGTTTACTAAACAAGGGACAGAGCCCCTCAAGTTCTTTGCGTGGCAAATGACAGAAAGATGAAAGCAAAATTGAGGGGATTCACAATTGCCTGAAGGATCCTAAGAATAGTCATGGAGAATTCAAGGTCTACCCAGAGAACCTCTGACTTGGGTAACGTTTTTATTAGTGACTGGGATAAAGACACAGATCCCCACATTTCTCTAACTCCCAGATGACACAAAATGGAGACTTCAATGGCAGACCAGATGAGAGTCAGGACCCAGAAAGATCTGACCAAAATGTGTTGCTAATATATCATAAAGTAAAATTTAACAACAATAAAAGTAAAGTCTTACACAGAGTTCACAAAAACCAACTTCACAAATAGAAGACTGTTGGAAAGCGGCTCTCTGAGAAAGATCCACCAGCGTTATCCACCACCAACTTGAGGAGAGGTCTCAGGAGATGGCAGAGGTAATAATAAGCTTTAGGAAAAAAAATATATATATATATAGAAAATCCCAAATGAGTGAGATGAGGATCTGACTCTATGAACTATGCTCCGATGTGAATACAACACTTTAGGAAAAAAGATAATGAAGACAAGAGCCTCTGAGATCACGCTATACAAAAATCAGTGGAAGGAAGTGGGAAAATTTGGTGAGGGACGGAGAATATGGCAGCATGTGGAAGAGGGAGCCGGCTTTTTTCCACAGTCCAAGAAAGGAGAAACAGAAGGGACTTGAAACTTCTTGTCAGGGAAAGGGCCACTTCACTGTGGGAGCCACAGAGGTCTTCAAACACAGCTTCTTTTGGGTGACCATGGGTCAGGTGGGCAGTGCAGGGCAGGATTATTCAAGGCTAGATTTTGGTGAGTCTTTTTTCCTTTTATTTTGCAATTAACAAGTATTTATTTCCCCCCCCCACACACACACACACGTGCATGAGCACTTTGAAACAAATCTTCATCAAGTAAAACCAATCTTCATTCTGGACAAGCTTCCATCTTCATTTGGAACCCTCTGTCAGAAGGGGAGGCTCATGGAGCCAGACTGCACTGGCTGGGGAGTGCACAATCCCTCTAGATTCTTTGACTTGACAACATTGTTGTGACTCTAAAAATGTTCTTCTGCTTCTGCTCCCTTCATGTGGCACCACAAGTCTTCCCAAGCTGCTCTGAATCCATCCCATGTATCATTTCTCACATCACAATAGCATCCATTACATTAACAGGCCAATGGTTTGTTTTCCTAGCTGAAGGGCATCCAGCTTCAAGTTCTTGGCCATAACAAAAAAGAGCCATCAAGATTTCTATACATTCTTTTTCTCCATTCTTTGATCTCTTTAGGGTATAGATCTAGAAGTGTCACCAAGTTAAGGGCTGTGGACAATTGAGGGACTTCAGTCATCCTTAGCAATCTGATGGGTGTGAAATGGAACCTCAGAGTTGGTTTACTCTGCATTTTTCTAATTATTAGTGATCTAAGCGTATATGAGCAGGCACCAAGTGTGTAGCTGCAAGCATTATGGGTACAATTCAAGTATTCTGATACTAGGGACAAAGTGTTTTACATTGAATATCCTTGCTAAAACCTGTTATCTTTCATGGCTAATGATGTCGTTTAGTCATTTTTCAGCAGTGTCTGATTCCTTGACCTCTTTTGGAGTTTTCTTGACAAAGATAATGGGATAGCTTGCCATTTCCTTCTCCAGCTTATTTCACAAATGAGGAAGCTGAGGCAAACAGGGTTAAGTGACTGGGTCAGAGTCATCCAGCTACTAAGTGTCTGAGGCCAGATTTTAATTCAGGGAGATAATTGTTCTGGTTTTAGGCCCCATTCTATCCACTGTGCCATCTACCTGCCCCATACTTTTGACCATTTATCAATTGAGGAATGGCTCTTATACATTTGAATCAACTCTTTGTATATCTTGAAAATGAGAATTTTGATCAGAAACTTGAGGAAAAGCCCCCCTCCCAGCTGTTCCCCCTTAAAATTTTAGCTGTACTAGTTTTTTAGGGTGTTTCTGCTGAGGCAATTGTGGTTAAGTGACTTGCCCAGGGTCACACAGCTAAAAAGTATTAAGTGAATTCAAATTTGAACTCAGGTCCTCCTGACCACAGGGCTGGGGCTCTATCCATTTTGTCACCTAGTTGTACCCCCCCTTTTAAATTTGTTTTATCACGACTGTTCATTTTACCTTTTATGATTCTCTACACCTATGCAGAGATCAGGAAGGTAATTTCTTCCTTGTTCCTCTGTAACTCAGCTTGCCTTAATCCATTGGAGAAGAAAAATGGCAGAGCGGTCCTGTATCTTTGCCAAGAAAACCCCATGGACAATAGGATTTACAGGAATAAGTTCCTCGAGGGCAGGAACTGTTTCTATTTCATGCTTGTTTCACTTGTAGAGTTTAAGCTTTTGAGGAGCCTTGCAACTGACATCCTGGGATTTTTCTCTTCCCCATCTCTTTTTGGGGCATTTAGGTGATGCAGTAGATAGAAGGTTGGGCCTGCAGTTGGGAAGACATGATTTCAAATCCAGCCTCTGATACTCAGTAGCAGCGTGACTTCTGGGCAAGACATTTCACCCTGTGTGCCTCAGTTTCCTCATTTGTAAAACGAGCTAAGATAGAATTGGCCAACCGCTCCAAGAGCTCTGCCAAGAAAATCCCAAATGGAGTCACCAAGAGTCAGGCACAAGAGAATTGACTAGAAGCCACCATCAACCACCTCTTACTTGGAGCAGTTGGTACAGGGTCTGTGATTCTCCAGGATTTCTTTTCCGTGCTTCTTTCCCCAAAGCTGGCTTTCTTCTAGTTCAGAGTCATTGTCCTGCACAGTCAGAACTCCTTTCCCTCACAAATGACCTTCCTTTCTAAAAGCCTGATGGATATTTCACCTGAGCTCCTCCAACCAACAGGTCTTTCCCCCCCCCACTTCCATAATGAAAGGCATCAATGATTCTCAGTGCCACTCAGTCCTTGTGCTTCTCCCACTGTAACCACTTCCCAGCTGGTCTCCCTCTGTCCAGCCATGCTCGTTTCAGCCAGCCGCCATTTGATGCCTTTCTCTTTCTGACTTCCTGACAACTGTACACCAAGCTTATCACCTCCTAACTCAGGAATCTTCTCTGTCTGCTCCTTTGTAATGAATCAGGCAAACACTCAAACAATCTAAACGGAAATCAGGCACGGAATAATGGTAACAACCAAGCCGGGCCCTCAGAAAAGGGAGACAGGACTGCAGAATGTTAGAGATGCTGACACGCCTGGCCGATCCAACTGCAACACCTTTTCTTCTCTTGTAGAGTTCCTTCTTCCAAGGATGGGAAAATGAAGAGGAATGTATTTAGAAATTAAACGAGAGAAATACAAAAGGTATTTTGAAAAAACCCCCAACAGCCCTGCCAGATGAGTTTGTTTACCTTTCTTAAGTTACCTCTATTAGATGAATTTTTATGTCAAATGTCTGCTGCCCTTTATGTTTCCTTGCCCCAGCAGGAATGCTTTGTACTCTTCCCTTTTTACTGAAAATCCATTCTTCAATGATATTTATGGTCTATGTCACTAAAGAATAAAAACTGATTTTCTTTGCTTTTGGGGGGAAAATATGCTAATTAATCCTCTCATTTGGTATAAGTAACAAATAGTCTCAGGCAATTTGGCTGATTTTCTCTTGGCATGTGAAAAGTTTCTCCATGACTGTAAAATATGTTGTTTAAAGTTGAAGTCTAGAACTGGTTGACATTTCTAAATAAGCGATGGTGTACCTTTGAATTTTACATTTTTCCCCCCAAGGTTTTGGATAATTTTCTTGCTTAATTTCCTAAAAATGTGATTTTTCAAGCTTCTAACCTCATCATGTTTTTCTAAGAGACCAAAAGCTCTCAGTTTTTTCTGCATTTCATCTCCAGAATTTGTTGTTTTGCCAAGAGAGCTGTCTCTATAACAGAGAAATTCAGGGGTGCTCCCAATCTTGTTAGATTTTGATTTTATTCTGCTTTTTTTCCCTTAACATTCTTGCATAGAGAATCTACTAATTAAAGAAATTCTCTATCGTTTACATTATAACCTGATTTATTTCTCTTATTTGTCCCTGATTTGCAGGAAAGTTATTTCCACTTCAATTCCCATTCTCATTTCTCCCTTATATATTCCTAAGCCATATTTTAAGCTGTTGTAGAAGTTTTGAAGGTTGTTTTCTCTCTCCCTCTCCTCCCTTTCTTTCCCTCTCTCTCCCTCCCTTCCTGGAAGCTTGCTATTCTGTTATGGTAAAGTTCTTACCATTCTGGGATGACAAAGGGGAGACAGGTACTTCACTTCTCCCTTAACCATCTTCTCAGAAGTTCTGAATATGCTGTATAGCTCTCTGATGCCCTTATCATGTATTATTTTTGTTTCATCATTATCTATGCAAGTGTCATATCCTTCTGCTGCCCACAAAAGCAGGGACCAGGGCATATCTACACTTTCTATCTCTGTTCTCACCTGCTCTGCATTATAGAAGGGGCCAAACCAATTTGCTGTTGAGTCATCTCAGAATTCTCTCAGTCACCCCTTCCCTTTACCCCTGGCCATTATCTTCTGAATATTCTTTCTTTGAATGTCTACAGACTTCATTTTTGCTCTCTTGCCAAAATACTAACAAAATACTTTTCTGTTTCCAGCCTGGGTGACTGTAATTGCCTCTTAATGTCTCCCTGAAATTTCTCCTGTGTACAACCACTAGATTCAACTCCCTCAATAATACTCTACTGTCACTACAATGTTTAGAAGCCACGATGAATGTTCCATGGCTTGACCAGCCCAAATCTCTCAGCTTGGTGTTCAAGGTTTTCCATCAACCAGCTAGACCTGACTCTGCCCATTTTATTTTTCACTGCTCTAAAGAACCCAACTCTAGTAACTCCTTGTCCTCCGGGCATCCTAGTAATAAGCACATTACTATTTCTTCCCTTTGTTCATGCTTTTCTACCATCTCAAGATTTTCCCTGCCAGAGGGAGTACCTACTGGTAGGCCTAGAGTCAAGAAAACTCATCTTTCGTAAGTTCAGATCCAGCCTCAGACACTTCCTAGCTGTGGGACCCTGGGCAGGTCACTTAACCCTCTGTGCCTCGGTTTCCTCATCTGTAAAATGAGCTGGAGAAGGAAATGGCCAACCACTCCAGTATCTCTGCCAAGAAGCCCCCAAAGGGACCACAAAGTGGAACACAACTGAACACCACTTCTTTGATACCCAAATAAACAAAACCGGCCTGGGTTTTGTACCCTTCCTTAAAGGGGAAGCACTGAATCCTTATTGCACACACAGGCTACTCCATCATGCTGTGTCCTTTGGCTGTTCCCCATGTGCACTTACCTTCCTAACTGGACTGCAAGGGAACTGGCCTTCCACATTTAAAAAATCTCCTACAGTGCTTAAAATTGTGTGGAGACTCTTGCAGATCACTTACCACATGCTTCCTAATTTAATAAATGCTTACACTGGCCTTCTTCTATTAAGCAAGGGAGTCAAGGACCAACAAGCTGGGCAAGTTTTATCTGGGGGCTGCCTGCCTCCCCTTAGATGAAGTCCTAATCTGATGCATAAAAGGCACACAATTATGCTGAGCATAATTAGTTACTGTTAGTGGGAAAGAGTGCCATATACTGACCCCAAAACACCCAGTGCATAAATACACCCCACATCCTCAAACACAAAGCGATACCTCCAGAAAAACTTCCCATTGCATAAAAATACTCTTAGTGTAACACAGGGCAACAAAAACTAAGCCAACGTAAAGGAAGCAATAGCTGTCCTACACTTTAAAACTTTATCATCACAAAATGCCTACAATCTTTTTAAATAAAGTTAGTATAACAAATCTTTGACTACTCAAAAGTACAAACCTGATTATTATCTGATTTATGTTACTCTGTTAATTCAAAAAACTACTTTAGAAAATTCTCTAAGGGCAGTCAGCATGCAATTCTGCTTTTCTGTAGTAAAAGGGACACACACAGCTGTATGTCACACCAGGAGGTAGCCCAGTATCTGAGATCTGAAGAAGGAGAAGCCAGTGTGAGCTGGTGGATAGGGTACAATCACTGGATCACTATGTGAACCAGCCAAGCGAGGGGACAAGCTAGATCATCATGGTAACCAGTCCTCCCAGTAACATGTGTGTAAGCATATCCACTAATTTAAGAAAACACCACAAAGCTAAAAGCAAACAAATGGGAACGACAGCCACAGCTCCACAGTTTATAAATAAATATGATATAGAATTAATAGGCAACCATGACCATCAGCAGCTAGGTTCAGTGATGAGGGAGGAGGAAGTTTTTTTCATTTAGTATTTTATTTTTCCTCATTATTTATGAAGATTATTTTTATCATTTCTTTTTAAAACTTTGGGTTTCAAATTCTTTTCCTTCCTCCCTCTCCAGGCCCCCTCACTGAGAAGGCAAGCAATTCAATGTAGGCTATGCATGTGCAGTTATGAAAAACATTGAGGAATTTTTTTTTTTTTTAGGTTTCAGTTGTTTTTTGTTTGTTTTAAATATTAGGCTACCCAAATAGAAAAGTCTGCTGGTCCAATGGCAATTTCAGGGAGATGCACCTTAGGTGGGTTATATAACAGAATCAAAGCTGCTTCATTATAAATGGGTACTTCATTCACTACTTCTACAGAGAGTTCTGCTTTTAGACAGCCTTTACAAAATGCAAGCAGTTCAGAGAGTTTATCTTCAAAACAAGTAATTAGTCTGCCCTACCAACACAGTTCAATTTTTCAAAGCTTAGACAACTTAGACAAAAGCATCAAGTAACTTTTCTAGAAAAGAGGACTTCTGAATTTTAAAAGTCATGGTCATCCAGTTTCAACTTTTTTTTTTCCTTCAAATTTTTGTTGGTATTACAGAGTGTTTTTATATTTTGACAATGCTCATGTTTGCTAAGACCCATGGGGAAAATGCCCTGACAAATGTACCATGAAATGTTTTCACTAATCTGCTATCTTTCTTTGGCTTAAGACAATCTTTTTAATTTAGAACATAAAAGTTGTAATATTGTACATACCCTTTTAATAACATGAACAAAATATTCTGTTGAGTGCAGATATATTCAACGGTAGGAGTTCTTGTACCAATTTGTCTTCTGAGGATGTTGTTGAAAATTTGGGCCACATCTTTTTTGCCCTGTTAGAAATACAATTAATTATGCATTTACCTAACTAAATATATGTAATACAAAAAACCATGAGAGTAGCTATCTTTATAGCAGAGAACGACAACTTCTTTAGTATTTCAAGGATCTGTGATTTTGCCCTCCACTGACACAGACTATGTGACTATTCCTTCCTAACTAAGGAGATGGTCTTCAAGTGTTCTGTTGTCACCTTGGAGATGACCTTCTCCCCTTTTAATGAGGTCCATCTTCCCACAAAAAAACTAAGCCTGTACTTAGTGGGATCCAAAAGACTTTATATACTCTGCTGCAACAACATTCTGAGATTTCAGGGTCCCTTCAAAACCACAATAAAGCATAATAGAGTAGGACCCAGTTCTAGTTACTCCATAACTGGCTTTAAAATGTTCACAGCTATCTCTTAATTTATTTCAAATATAAATATTTTATTCCTTTTCCCAAAATTCCATTCCCCAACATGGAACAGCATTGGCCTGGCTCTTGAAGGAAAGAGTTTCTAGCTGGGCTAAAAAGGCCCAGCCTAAGTCTAGAGAGGTTCTTTCCCATAATTCTGCCATACCCAACAACTCAAATGAACAAAAATATAAAATAATGCCTAAGCAATGGCAAAAGGGGCAAAGGGAGCTAAGAATCCTAGTTTTTTTGATTACTGAACACACACACACACACACACACACACACACACACACAGAGTATTCCTGTCATCAGTGAAACCAGGAGAAACTAAGTAGAAAGATGAAGGACTGTTCTAGGAGGATTACATAGAACTCATCACATGTCCAAAGGCATGTATGGCAATATGTAAAGGCAATCGTATGGGATATTTGTTCATCGTGCCCTGCAGTATTCAAAATGATCACCCAGCAATATGTGCTGCAAAGGATTATGAGGTGAACAAAATAAATAAATAAACAAACAAACAAACAAACAAATAAATAAACCCTATGCAGAATTTATTGAGAATGAGCTCAGACTGGTTCTTCATCAATGTGCTGGAAGGTGAAAAGTGGTCAGAAATGCCTTTTGGGTGGAGAAGAATGAAGGTCATAACAGAGAGAGGCTCCAGAAAGGAGAACAAAATGGCTCATGGGGTGGGAGTTGATACCAAATTGATGTAAGGAGGATGTAATAAAGCAATCAACTGCCCCCTGCACATCCAAGGTGGGTCTAGAATAGGAGACAGATGAATTACATCCTAAGGCACCAAAAGAACTGACTGATATGATTGCTGAGGGACTTGAAGTCATAAGGTCTTCACTTTTTCGGCAGTCTGGTAAAGTCTATGCACATCTTTTCAGAATGTTCTGAAATACTTAAAATAAAATAATTAGGGGGCAGCTAGGTGGCGCAGTGGATAGAGCACCAGCCCTGAAGTCAGGAGGACCTGGGTTCAAATCTGGTCTCAGACACTTAACACTTCCTAGCTGTGTGACCCTAGGCAAGTCACTTAACCCCAATTGCCTCAGCAATAAATAAATGAATGAATGAATGAATGAATGAATGAATAAATAAAATAGTTAGGAATTATAAGGAAGTCAATTAAACTGAAATAATGTTTTTCAAAAAACAAGTTTGGGGACTCCAGCTTAACAATCCCTGATCCAGGCCATCGCTAAGAATTCATGGAGATCAGTAAGATACTAATCATCAAGAAGACAAATGTCCTAATTTTCAAAGATGAGAATGGAATCTTCTAATTAGAGCCCAAGGATTTGTATTTTGATTATTAACAAAATTCTAGAGTGTGTTATTAAAGAGATGGTTCAGTGAACTTCAAGGAAACAAGCAGTAATCATAAAAAGCTGGCTTCATCAAGAATCAATCGTAACATACTAACATGATTTCCCTTTTTTTACAGAATAGGTTATCAGGGAAATGCTTTAGATCATGTCTAACCAGAATTTAAAAAGCATGTGGCAAACTATCTAGGCTATCTTTGTGGAAAAGAGAAGTATAAACCAGAAAGGAATAGAATTAGATGGATTTTGAACTGGTTGAATATACAAAGTCAAAAAATAGGCAGAGGCAGTTTTAAAACAAATGGGAAAGAACTCTCCAGTGCAATGTTCATCATCTCTGTGCTCTGCCCTACGAGGCTTAGCTTTTAATCATGACTTGAAGGCACAAAGGGTTTATCAAAGTCATTGATGATACTAGGTTGAGAGAGAGAGAGTTGATGTGTTTAGTGACAGAAGGGCATTCCTTTCATCAAAAGATCTAGGGACTGAATGGTCAGGAAGTTCCATGGTGTGACTTAGCAGCTAAAAAACCATGGACAGTTTAGAGAGGCATGATACCAAAGAGGAGCTAGCTGTAGCCTAGCTTGGTCAGAACCCCACATCTAGAATGTTATTTTTGGTTCTAGGGACAATGTTTTTAGGAAGAATGTTGAAAAGCTACAGAGCACACAAAGAAAAGCAATGAGGATGGTAAGGGGGACTGGAAATCCTGCTACATTAGAATTATAGGAAAGAACTCAGGATGTTTAAGATGGAGAAGAGAAGACTTGGGGCGAGGGAAGGAGGGGAAAGAGTGGGAATGACAACTTTTTCAAGTTATATCTGAAGGACTGTAATGTGGAAAAAGGAAAGAACTATTTTTTGTGGTCTTACAGAGCAAAACTAGGGGCAAAACTAGGAGAAAAAATCAGGGTTTGATATAAAATAAAAACATCCTGGGATGTAGGAAAACTGGGGACACTAATGCATTGTTGGTAGAATTGTGAACTGATCTAACCAGTTACATAAGCAATTTGGAAGCATGACCAAAGGGTATTTTTTTTAATACCCTTTGATCCAGCAGTGTCTCTACTAGTTCTATATCCCAAAGAGATCTTAAAGAAGGGAAAGGGACCCAGATATGCAAAAATGTTTGCGGCAGGTCTTTTTGTAGTGGCAAGGAACTAGAAACTGAATGGATGCCCATCAGTTGGGGAATGGCTGAATAAACTATGGTAAATGAATGTCATGGAATATTATTGTTCTGTAAGAAATGATCAGCAGAATGATTTCAGAGAGGCCTGGAGAGACTTACATGAACTGATGCTGAGTGAAGTGAGAATCAAGAGAACATGGTAGACAGAAACAACAAGAGTATGTGATGATCAACTCTGATGGACGTGGCTCTTTTCAACAATGAGGGGATTCAGATCAATGTGATTCAGATTTGTGATGGAGAGAGCCATCTACCAGAGAGAGGACTATGGGTATTGAATGTAAATCACAACATAGTATTTTCACCTTTTTTGTTGTTGCGTGCATGCTAGTTTTTTCCTCTCTTTTTCTTCCTTTTTGAACTTATTTTTCTTGTACAGCATAATAAATGTGGAATTATGCATGTTTAACCTACACTGATTTACTTGCTATCTAGGGGAAGGGAGGAAGGAGGGAGAAAAATAGAAAACACAAGGTTTTGCAAAGGTGAATGTTGAAAAAATATCTTTGCATGTATTTTGAAAAATAAAAAGTTATTAAAAAAAAAAAAACCCAAAAACCCCAACTTCCTAGCAGAGCTATTCAAAGTATCATGGACTGCCTCAGGAGTGGATTCTTCCTTCACTCAGGGGCTTCCAGTAAAGATTGGATGGCAACTTTACAGGGATGGTGTAGAGGGAACTAGCGTCCAAGGATTCTTAGCCTTCGTGTATGTGTTTGTCATGGATCCCTTACAGACCTATTTTCAGAAAGATGTTTTTTTAAATGCATAAAGTAAAATACAAAGAATTATAAAGAAACTCAATTATACTGAAATACAGACCTCAAAACTTTTTTTTTTTTTTTTTTTAAAAGGATCACAGATTCTTAAGTTCAAAATCCTTGGTCTAAATGGTTTCCAAGGTTTCTTCTGAGATTCTGTAACTCTGAACATTGGGCCAAAATAATAAATTCCACTGGGGCTCAAAAAAGCAACTTTAGTTGGACAAAAAAGGGAAAAAGAATTTTTCTGAAGTAATCTTGAGGATTTAGAGCACTATACCCTAAGTGAGTCAAAGTGTGATATGGCAACCAAGAAAGCCAATGAGATCACAGGTTGCACAAGAGCCAGGACTGATTGTCATGAGCAATCACGAAGGAGAAGATTCCCAAAGAAAAGAGAAGACCACAAGCAAGACTTTTACCAAAGCGTCAGAACATTGATGCTTCTGTCTTTCTCCTATCATCTTTATGAGAACAGTCTAAGCATGCAATGAAATGGTCTGCAATGAAAACATGAGAAGGGATTAGGCAGACTCTTACAAACAATTTCCTAGAGATTAAATGAAGTGCAAAGAGTATTAGGTACTACTATATCAACTGTTTGCTAACTTTAAAAATGCATTCAACTCAATAAAAGTACTGCTTTGAAGGCTCTCTTCAAACAAGTTTTTCCAGTGCCTGTTAAGATTACACAAAATGGTATAATTGAATGACAACGGAGAGAACTGTCAAACTCTCTCCCTCTGGTTTCTTACTCAACAGGGTCTTGCTGATTGTTCATCTAGCTTTTTTTTTTATTTTGGCTTAGGTAATTGGAGTTAAGGGTCACAGCTCAGGATCACATAGCTCAGAAAGTATGTGTCTGAGGCTGGATTTGAACTCAGGTTCTCCTGACTTCAAGGCCAATGCTCTATCTACTTTGCCATCTAGTTGCTCCTACCTCACTTTTCCAAACGATAGAATGTGTGTGACGAGAGAGAAAGAGAGAGAGAGAGAGAGAGAGAGAGAGAGAGAGAGAGAGAGAGAACAAGAATATGAGAATGTGAGAGTGTAGGGGTGTGTACATAGAGGCTACAGCATAAGAGAAGTAATGATTTGTAAAGGGCTATGAATACAAGTACGGGAATGGGATAGATGCAATACACTGAGAATGAGAAAAAAAACAAATGGAGAGAAAGCTGCCTAGAGGCAGTACTGAGAGCCCCCAAAGTCAGTCAAATGTTCTGGAGGAGCACCTCCTCCAGGGAGAATTTATTAAACACCCAGACAAGAACCTCAGGGGAGAAGTCATGGACAGGTTGTGATTTGTGTTAATGGACACATGGACAAAACCACAGATCCAGCTAAATCATTTATTTTATCCTACCTAGTAATTCCAAAATTCTAACTTCCAAAACTTAATCGATTATTTTCAATATATTAACAATAAAGGAACCACAAAAGTAACAATCTAAGATAATTCTGAAGGACTCATGATGAAAGATGCCATTGAGTACAGACTGAAGCAGACTTTTTAAAAACTTTCCTTTTCTTGTGTTTTTACTGGGGGGAGGGAGGCCTGTGTTTTTTCTCCCAACATATATGACTGCACATGTATGACCTATATCAAATTGCTTGCCTTTTCAATGAGGGGAGAAAAGTGGAAGGATAGAAAAGAATTAAGAAGCTAATGTTAAAAATTGTTTTTATATATTAATAAAAACTACAGCTTACTGTAGTCTCTTTCACCCTCTCCAAGTTTCTAGGTTCCAAATTCAGTTTCAGCAACTAAAATACAAAAATTCTCACTCCTTTCCCCTATTATATCTACATAGACATTGACTCCCAAGAACTTGGAAGGGCTGTTTCGGAATAAGCCTCCTCCCTGGTGACTGTGGGTCTAGGAAGCCACTCACTGTTACAGATTCACACATGACTGTGATGGACAGCACAGGCTGCATATCAACCTTGACTCAGAAACTGATGACAATTTTGTATCTTTGTCCCTCTCAAGTGGGAGGGAAAGAAGAGGGAGTCCTTGAGGGGACAGACTAAGGGGCATGGCAAAGCTGCTCTAAGGCCAGTGGGGGCAGGAGGAGAGAAGCAGCAAGGAGCTAGGGGTTCCGAGAAAACAGGAAGGATTCAACATCACAGGGAATGGTTACTTTCTAAAGTAAATACAGAGCTCCCCAAAGTCTCCACCTATTCTTGAAGGTTCAGGGCAACCAAGTTTGTTTCTCAGATGAGCACAGGCGTCAAGAATGTGCACTCACACCCATATATCAAGGCTGACAGATAGATAATATTTTGCCCATAGCAAAGTATTTCTAGAGTATTGGGCCAAAAGACAGAATATTTAAGAGAAATCTTATTAGTCCCAGTGAAGCATCCAATTAAGCACCCATTGCATCTAATTCAATTGAAAGAAACTCAATTCATAAATTTTTGTTAAGAACCAAAAACATTTAAGACAAAGATTTTTAAAAAATATCTGTCCCTGTCCTCAGTGATATGAATAGGGAGATGGGGGAGAAAGAGAGAAAGGGAAGAGAGAAAGGGAAGGGAAGAAAGAAAAAAGCAGAGAGAGAGAGGGAAAAAAACAGAGACAGAGAGTGACAGAAAAAACAGAGACAGACACAGAGACAGAAAGAGATAAAAAGAGGGAGACAGAGACAGAAAGAGACACAGAGAGAAAGAAACTAAGAGTGAAACTGAGAATCTGTGTGTGAGAAGGTCTTTTAGAAAGGTACACCAGAGCTTCATTAGGGCTTTCAGAAACTTGGCTAAAGAATCTTTTTAAACCTAGACTAGGTAACTAGAGAGACCATGACAGTTTTTCAGCTGAGGATGACAGTCAGATTGGCACACTTATTAAGATGGTTCTAAGATCATTTGGCAAAAAGAAGGCAGGGAGACCAGTTTGGGAGATGATGGCAGGAGCTGCAGGTCTGAATCAGCACTGTGGGAGATGGAGCAGAGGGCAGATGCAAGAGATGCTGCCGAGCTGCAGAACTGACAGAACTTGGCAGCTGATCAGCTGAAGGGACTGGAAGAAATGTCAGGGGGCCTGGAACAAAAGGGGTGTCAAGAGAGAGTGGGAAGCTGGGAAGAAGGTCAGTCAGGCTTCGGCAGCCATGCAAAACCAGAATTCAGGAGCACAGAGGTACTGGGTGGGCAACAGCACCCAAAACGGCTGGTGTAGGGAGGGGAAAGGAGGGGAACCAGGCCTGCTGTCCAAGGTCTGAGCAGATACCCAAGGCCCTCCTCTCATGAAACTCCAACTTCTCTCTGGCCTGGGACACTGTCTTCCTTTCTACTTGCCAGAATGTAAAGTCTTACTTTTTCAGCTCAGCTCACTAAACCCATCTGGGATCACTTTCTCTCCTTTAAGATTTCAAAATGAAGGCACCATCTTCCTGCAGGCAAGCTTGGGACCTGGTGATTCTGTGTCACTCTGTGCAATATGCCGCACACCCAAGTGGTTACTAAGCAAATGAAATCTACATTATCTCAGGACACGGAACAATGAAGAAAAACTCCTGTTTCTCAGGGGAGGATGGATAAAGAGCAGAGGTCAGGAGGCATCCAGTCCTGGCTCTGCCACTAAAGGGTCATATGTGTTTATCTATTTCAAAAAAGATGCAGAGAAATTTTAAAAAATAAATAAAAAAACAATCTTACTCCTCTGGTACATTCTGGTGAGGATCCAGTGAGAAAATGGTAAAGTTCTATGGGAAGTGTTCTGTTCTTACCTCAAAATCAATGAGCTGTAAATCAGCGACCAGCGTGCTGAGAAGGCCACTGTTGTACAGCTCCTGGGCAAGCTGGGCCACAGCCTCTGTCTGTGGCTCTTTTTCATTGGTGCCATACAAGATTTCCTTCATAGCAACCAGGTTTTTGGAAACCTCTTCTGTAGCCTGATGAAACAAGAGATACAAACAATAAGTATTCCCAGCACCAAAGCAACTTAACTTTCATTATATTTACTTTAACAGAAGAAAGTTTTATTAAAAACAAAACAAAAAACAAAACACCAGATTTTCTCCAGTCTATGAATTTTTAACATGTCTTAATCTGCCAAAAGAGGCTGACTTGCTTTAAATAAACTCTAATCTGAATGACAAGGTGAATGACAAGGAAAATATAGTACCAACAGTTTAAAGGGCAGGTATGTGCCATAGTCTTCAAAACACTGTTACTTCTTCTAAGAGAGTATCCACTCACTACATGACCCAACAAATCTCTTTAAAGAACACCTTGATAAAGCAGGTTGGTACATCCCTCTCTAATGGACTGGCTTTCAAACCGGCAGAACATGGCAATCCCCTTGGCAGATTTCTAATTCAATATATGCAGTTTTAAATGGCCAACTTGAAGTAATATCACTTTCCTTGAGCTTTTAGATACTGCAAATAAGTATTTTGTTCCCGCTCCTCAGTTCTTTGAATAGACACATCTAAAAATTCTCCTGACAACTTAGGTTTTCCCCACCAGATGAAGTTTTCCTAAAAGCAAAATTATGCTTTGTTCTGCACTTAGATCACTCTCACCAATAGCAAATCCAAGTTTGGCTCTTCATCTTGCCTTAAGTTTCTTCTCCCCATAGGGAGAATATGGGAAAATATTACCCATTATTTCCACAAGGTGGGTAGGGGCAAGGAAAGGAGATACTTAAATCAGCTTTGTTCTTAATTTTCTTTATTTCAATAAAACATTTGGTGGGAAAGTAATTTCAAACTAATTATGAAAACGATGTTTAGCAATGACAGCGTCTCTGGTAAACTCCCAGTTATGGGACAGAGGCGTGCTGAATGAAAGCCAGGTCTCCTTGATCTATATCATGCTGGCTTTTCTTTCAATCTGCCACCATCAAGAAGTATTACAAAACCATGGACAGATAGAAAAGGGTAAACTGTAATGTTACTAAGTGGAATCATATTTCCATGATTTCCCTACAAAGCAATGATTTAATTGTAATTCTCTGCCTAGAATGAGAGAGGCATTTTCTGTCCCCCTTATGCTTTGTGAATGTAAAATTCTTACAAGGATAATTTGTTCATTCTTATTCCATAGGCATCGAGGTCACATGAGGGCTTGGGCGTGGGTCTGGAAGATTTAACTTTGAATCCTGCCTTAGATACTTAGCTGGGTAATCTAAGGCAAATCTTCCAACCTCTTTCATCCTCAGTTTCCTTATCTGCAAAATGGGGATAATTCTTCACAGGGTTGTTGTGGGGATCAAATGAGATAACCCCAGGCAGATGCTTTGCAAACCTTAACATGCTATATTCAATGCTAGCTACTGTTATTATTGTTATTAGTTTTTTGAAACAAAAGTTTCTGCTCCTCATCTGCATTCTCTATCATCTACCAACAAGCACCACCATGCTCTGGATCTTATCATAGTTCCAACCTTCAAGATATAGACCAGAGTCCATTTGTCACTCTCTCACTGCCCCAGGTCCACCTAAAATGCTCTCCCTGTTCATTAGGGTTGCCAATCCTTGCAATTTCTGCCAGGCCCTTCTGGGTCAGTGGATTGCCCGCCTCCTCTGGCGTTGATGAGTTAGCAACTTCAGTGGCATCCTCACAAACACTTCAAACTCAAACTTCCCCTCAATTTTCTGTTCAGATCATTACTATTCTGTTTGTTTGTTTTTGATCTGGACAAAGTGATAGAACTGTGCTGGTTTGGCTCAATACAATTTTTTTTTTAAATAAAGTAACTTATTTTATTTTGCTTTTTTCAATTAACAAACATTTATTTTCTCTTACCTTGCCATGCTTCCCTACCAATTGGGGGAAAAAAAAAAGGAAAGAAAAAATCCCCTTACCAGATATGGACAGACAAGCAAAAACCCTAAAATCCCTACACTGGCCAAATAGCTCACGTTACACTTTGAGCCTATCACTTCCATCAGGAGTAGTTCATCATCTGTCCTCTAGTAACATAGCTGGTCACTGAGCTGATTAGAATCTTTCAATTTTTAAAAGTCATTTGTCTTTATACATTGTTGTTTCCACATAAACTTTCTCCTGGTTCTGCTCACTTCCCTCGTCATAAGTTCATACAAGGTTTCCCTAGTTTCTCTGGAATTAACCCCATCAATTCTTATGGCACAATATGACGCTCTTAATCATACTTGCTAACTTTTATGTAGTATTTTTAAGATGTGCAAAGGGCTTCGCATATGTTGCCTCCTTTGACCCTCACAACAACCTTGGAAGATGGGTGTTCCATTTTATATATGAGATGAAGTAACTTGCTTAGAGTGTCAGAGTTTTTGAGGTAGGATATGAATTCAGGTCTTCCTGACTCACTATACCATCTAATTACCATAATTTATTTAGCCATTTTCTAAACCTAGGTTTCAAGGTCTTTGCCACACAAGATTAACTATTATAAATACTCCTATAGGGTGAGGGTCCATCCAGTAGTTCTGTGCTGTCTACCCATATTGAAAGTCGTGCTTCACCTATGTTACTGGTACTTAAGAAATGCCTCTTCATGCAAGTCTCCATCTTTATATTCAAGGTCAATCAATGACCAAGCAAGCAATAGTGGCTTATTGAACAATGGCCTACTTCAGGCACTCCACTGGGCATCAGGGAGACAAAGGTATTGTGAAAGCTTATAGTCTAGCAGTGGGAAACCAAACACACACACAAATTTTGTTGAGTTGTTTTCAGTCGCGTCCAACTCTCCATAATACCATTTGGAATTTTCTTGGCAGAGATACTGGAACTCTTTGCCACTTCCTTCTCCAATTGATTTTACAAATGAGGAAAGTCAGGGAAACACAGTGAAGTGACTTGTCCAGGCTCACCCATAGCTAATAAATGTCTGAGGCCCTAAATTTAGGGAGAATCATCTTCCTGACTCCAGGCCTGGTGCTCTATTCACTATGGTACCATCTAGACCCCCTATACCCAAAATAGCTATGTATAAATTAGATACTAAATATATGGGAAGACAACCTATACAAGGGAAGGAAGGCAAAGGATGGACTATCATCTGAGAGATAAGTATTGGCAATTATGGAGAAGGGGAAGCAGGGCAACAAAGGAACCAAGTAGCTGATCAGGAGAGGAAAGATGTATAATAAGCTGCAAAAGTGTTAGGGACAGGTTGCAGAGGGACAAAGGACAAGGAGCTGCTTTAGGCACATGCTTGTGGAAAATCAGTTTGACAGTGGAGGGAAGGATGGCTGAGAAGACAAAGACTTGGGAGGCTGTGATTACTATTTACCTTAAGCACTTGCTAAGTCCCCCCACTAAAAAACAAGCTTTTCCTCCCCCAGTCTTCATACTGTCTAGTAGACCTCTTCTGGTCCTCGTTAAGTCAATGTTATAATGCAGTCTAGACCTCGCTCTCCAATGAGATGGTTAGGCACTGTGGCTTCCACCCTCAGATCTCTAGTGCCTTTCCCAGGCCCCTGATGAATCTGAGCATCCTCTTCCCCACCCCCTTTGAATAGCTCTACACTGCCTAGAGGGAAAAGGGCCCACTTTTTAGCCTAGCCCGATGTCCTCCACAACCCGCTTCCAAATCTTCCTTACCAAATTCACCACATGCCTCTTCTCCCAAACCTCTGACCTGCTGCAGATGCAGCTTGTTATCTTGCCAGAGGCCACGTCCTGCACCCATATGGCTTCAATCTCCAGCTTCAACTACTCAGATCCAGCTCCCTCCTCCTTCCAACCAAAGGCTACAGGTACCAAGTTCCGAGGCTGACACCCTTCAATCTCCTCAGAAACTTCAAGAGGGGGCTTTTTCGCCCCCAACATGAACTCCAAGACTTACAAAGGTCTTAAGGCACCTCTGTCATTGTGTCCTTCCTTCTTCCCTTGCACTATTATCAGGTTTTCTTTACCCAATAGGAAAATTTCTGTTGCTCCCTTTAATTATGATGTCCTTTTTGTCACTGGGGGACAAAATACTTCTTTTTCTTCGTTTTAATTCCCTTCTCCTGGCATATCTTCCCCAGAAGTTCTGAAAACCTATTTCATTGATAACCTTGAATTTGGAAATCATTTGAACTTCTGTATTTCCGGGCCTGTTTTCTTGTTCAAAAACTACTTTCCCCATCCAATTGACAAGGTCTTCCCATTAACAACAGTTATAAATGGCCTGTTATTTATAAAGTGACTCAACATGCTAACCACCAAACTATCTTCATAGAGCGTATTCATAAAATTCTTAGTCCCCAGAGTCCACATTACAGAACCTGAGTTCTAGAAGGAATCTTTACAAACCATCTAGTCCAATGAGTTCCTAACCAGTAATACCCTCTACAGCAGTGGAGATAAGGCAGAGCAAGATTAAAATGGAAGTCGGAAATGGTTAACAAAATAGATAAAAAATACCCTAGACCACAGATAATGTTAACAGGGGGCTTCCTAAGTCAAGAAGTGGACAGCAGGGATCCTTAGGTAATGGTTCAATGGCCCCATTACTGTTCTCCAGCACACCCAAAGCACTAACCAACCTCTGCTATTAACTCATTTCTGGAATTAATAGCACTTTCACTGCTATTAACCCACTGTACTTCTAGACTGTTGTTAGAATCATTTCCCTTCTAATTAAAATCTGCCTCCCTAACTGAATGGATGCCCATCAATTGGAGAATGGCTGAATAAATTATGGTCTATGAATGTCATGGAATATTATTGTTCTGTAAGAAAAGACCAGCAGGATGATTTCAGAGATGCCTGGAGAGACCTGCATGAACTGATGCTGAGCGAAATGAGCAGAACCAGGAGATCATTGTACATGGCAATAACAAGATTATATGATGATCAATTGTGATGGACATAGTTCTCTTCAACAATGAGATGTTTCAAACCAGTTCCAATTGTTCAGTGATGAAGAAAGCCATATACACCCAGAGAGAGGGATCTGAATGTGGACCACAACATAACATTTTCATCTTCTCTACTGATGTTTGCTTGCATTATGTTTCCCTTCTCAGATTTTTTTTCTTGTAGATCTGATTTTTCTTGTACAGCAAGATAACTGTAAAAATATGTATACATATATTCGATTTGTCAAGAATTTTAACATAATTAACATGTTACTTCCTACCATCTAGGGGAAGGGTTGGGGTTGGGGGGGGGGAATTTGTAACAGAAAACTTAGCAAGGATCAATGTTGAAAAATTACCCATGCATATGTTTGCAAATAAAAAGCTTTAATAAAAATAAAATAAAATAAAATCTGCCTCCCTGAAGACATTTGTCCTGAGTTAAATTAATAAAAAACACCAGACACCAAACATTAACTCAGGGATTCCATTTATACAGGGGAAAAATTCTTTCTATTAAGGCAGGGGTGCATGATAAAGCAGTTTCAAACTCAGATGATCCCTGCAGGCCACAGAGTAACTTAAAAAGCTACAAATTAATATTACTTGTGTATTATTTTTTAATTTATTTTGTTTAACATTCCCCAGTTATATTTTAGTCATGAGTTTGATATCTATGGCCTAGAGTACCAAGAGATCAAATTACTTGTCCCCCACCTCTGAAGTATCGAAGGCAAGTTTGTGTCCAGGATCACACAGCAGTATATGGTGCAGCTAAGACTAGACATCAAGGCTGACCAGTGCTTTATCTGCTATGCCAGCCATCTCTTATTAACCATTAACTTGCTCTTATTAACTTAATCTGGGAAAAACATGTGGGAAATAGTATGTAGGAAGCACTGTGCTAAGTGCTGGGAATAAAAGTAATAACTAACGAATTTATCCAAGTCTATGAAAGTTAATTGTCAAGTAAACTGAACACCTATTCTGTTTGAAGAACAGCTAAGAGCTGACAAAAAACAAAGCCAAATGTGGTCCTTTGCCTCAAAGAATTCATTCTTTCCCTTTAAAGCAAGGAAGGTGCCACTGATATTCAACTGGCCCAGGACACCTGTTAGTCACCTACAGGCATATTTAAAAAAAAAAAAAAAAAAAAAAAAGGCCAGCATACAATGGTCCTACCTGCAGAATCAGCAGGTGTCCCCCCATAGTTGCTCAAGTCAATACAACCCACCTCCATCCTGCTGATGTTACCCCTGAAACAAGGGGTACAAACGAAACGCTGCATCATATGGCTAAGTAACTCTGATAACTGTTAAATGTTCCCGAAGTGTCTCATGCCATGCTAATCCACCAGACCAGTAAAGTCCAGGTCTGATAGATCAAAGACAGATGGGGGCACAGGGCCCTGGGCCTAGAGTCACTGGAGTTCAAATCCAGTCTTAGACACCTACTGGCTATGTGACCTTAACTCCTGTAAACTGAAGCAAGCCAAGCCTATTTCACAGAGCTGTTATGAGGAACAACCCAGGTAACACCTACGTAGCACTCAGCACAAAGCCTGACCCGTAGCAGGTACTTTCTAGATGCTTCTCTCCTCTTCCCTTCCTTTCTTCCACCTTTCCTGCTCTCTGGCCCTTCTAGTGGGACCCAGAACAGGCAACAGCCCTAGAAGACTTCAGAAAGATATCAAGGAATCTCTCCTCCCGGGCCCTTATAAACCCCATTGAGACTCTTGGAGGTCTTTGTCCATAAAGATCAGACCCCATGGCGCCTTTTGCCTGTCGCCCACCTGGCCACTAGTGTACAAGATGCCTGAGGCAGCTCTGGCCTCTCTAGTGAGCTCCAATCCCACTACCAGCTGCCTGTTAGACATCTCCTGGACTTCCTGAGGACATCTCAAACTCACCTGTGCAAAGCAGTACTAAACTATTGCAGAGCATGCAGCATTTAGTGACTTCAGCAACACAGTTCTCAACTGCTTTCCAGAATGGTTGAACCAAATCACAGCAAACAGAGACTTCCGTCAGTGAGAGCACTTGCTCTATCATCATGCCTTCAGACTACCAAGGGTGAGTGTCCCACCTCACATAATCCGCCTCTGCAATGAATCAATGCTACCCAAGGATGGGAAAGGGCTTTAAACAAGTTTCTCAGATCCAGATTCCAGAAAGGCTTCCCAACTAAGGATGGACTGCTTTTGAACATAGTTCTGATTAATTTTCTTTAGTCCCTCTTTATTCCATCTCCAAGCCTCAAGGTTCCTGTCTCATCAGAAAGCTCAGTACACCATGGGAAAACAGATCAGATCATCTTCAACTGGCAGGTCTCCTTTTCCTTGAGAGGATTCAAGCAACTCATTCCCAGAAGGACTTGAAGGATTCAAGGTGTGCTACTGGTGAGAGATGCCTGAGCAAGAGAAGATAAAACTGCTTCTGCATAACTCTGGTAAATGCATCTTTGCCCAGAATTCTCTAGCTGACTTGGTGGTAATCTTGAGATCCTGGATAAAGTTAAGGGAAGAACTTTTTTTGCTCTAAATCACTTTTTAGAGAAATGCAAATTAAGACAACTCTGAGGTACCACTTCACACCTCTCAAATTAGCTAAGATGAAAGGAAAAGATAATGATAAATATTGGAGGGGATGTGGGAAAACTGGGATAAAATAATACTCCCCTCTTCAAAAGGAGGGGAGTATGGTAGAAGCAACAATCATTAAAATCTGCCATCAAGAAGATCCATCTAGTTCTTTAGCTAAAAGATAAGAAAAGCTGTCCCAGAAGCCTGATGGATACAAAAGAGGATAGCCACCTAAAGCCAGTCCTTTAGATGTGGGAGATAACACGTGGTCTCCTGCCTTACTGATCAAAGAAGACAAGGGGGAACTTAGCTAACCAAGTCAATGACTATAACCTCACTGAACAGCCTTTCCAGGTTATAGTTAGGTAAATTTCTTTCCACTAAATGTTAAATATAAGCATCTTACTTCACAATAATCTACCAGACTGAGCTGTGTAAGGCCTGAAAGTGACTGTCATAGCTTAAGAATAATAAGAAGAAAAAAGGTAGAGGGAGAAGTGCCCCTGCAAAGGTAAAAGATTTTGTGACTGGACAGGGGAGAGGGAGGATTAAAATATGATGAGTCCAACATTCAAGTATGGGTAACAAGCACCACAGAGTTGGTGAGATGCTCTGAGATCACCTGGTACAAATGTGTCATTTTAAAGAGGAAAACCTTGAGTCCTGGAGTGATTACTTGGCTTCCTAAAGGAGGTCACAAATACTGAGACAAGGTCTGGCAGGGCCCAGGTCTGAGGACTTAGATAGAGGCTTACATCCAGAACTGACCTTTGAATTCATCTAGTCCAGCTCCTTTATTTGAGAGGAAAGGGACCAATGTTTTATGGTCACGTGGGCAGGCTTCAAACCCTGGCCTTCTGCCCTCATCCACTGCTCTTCCCACTGTCCTCCCCAGCCTGAGTTAACCATGAACAGAAATATGCAAGTCAGGAGAAGATAGCAGGCATTTCAGGGAAGAAAAGGTGATGAGTCTGATTTTCAGCAAAATGAATTTGGGGAGATGTGTCAGCACCACAAACTTGCCATGGCTGGTATCAGAGAAATCTCTTTGGGCTCAGGATGCAGATGGAGAACAGGAAGTAAACAAATCTATATGCAGTGGGGGAGCCACACCCACCCAGAACTGCAGTCCCCACAGCCTGAAAAACACAAGGAGCTCCAAAGTCAGGCACGAGGAGAGGGAAACGGTCCCCAGTCTTTTAAGAGCCAGGTGATAATGCAGATCGAATCCAGATGTCTGCCTTAGCAAAGGTGATGGCCATTATGACCCAGTAGAAAGGGGTGTGATGCTTCTGTGAGACCATAGGAACAATGGGATTCTCCCATTTCAACACTGATCCCTCCCCAAAGGGTCAGTTCATTTAGAATTGGAACCAAAAAACCCCAAAAAACCAAATCCTGTCCTGTGTCTGTGTTCACAAGAGGGCAGGGACTCCTAAGAAAGGGCTCTCGCCAGTGTGTGCTCAGCATTTACATGATGGTAAATGTTCAGTGCTTCACCTGGTTGAATCAGAAACCTGAGTTTGAATTCTGACTGCCAGTGTGACCCAGGAGCAGGTAAATCTCAGCTCTATCTCCTGAATCACAATTGGATCAAGAGGCCACTAGGTTGCTCTAAGACACTAAATTCATGATCCCAGAAAAGGAAACAAGGAACTGGACTGAACTGGTGAGAATTCTAAATTAAAGTTGCTAATGAGAACTAGTCCCCATATTAGGTTCATTAGTACTGGGCTGGGCATCAAAGCCCAAGTTCCACTCTCAGATTTTATATTAAGAGGTGGAGGGGGGAAGTAGAAAGAGAAAGAGAAGAGAGAAAGGGAAATGAGTACATCCAGTCTAGGTTTCTAAAATGAAGGGACTGAAGAACAGCTAATAGTCCTTCCAGATTTAAAATTCCATGAAAATCCTTAGGTTTTGTCTTCAGTTAGCCAGTGCACACCTTCGATCCTAACTGCTTTGATCACAACCAATAACTGTCACCGATTCTGCTTTTTGTGTCCATTTCATCTAAAAGGCAAGGATCTCAATGATACTGTAATGGATCCATAACTACTCCCTCTGCTCATGGGGGCTGAAACTGCCACGGCTTTCTCCAAAAGACTTCGCTGTGGGGTGAAGACAACACTGGCTTTTTGAGGTTAGTCTAACAGAGCACTCAAATATTCCACAACACCAAGCTGGAAAGCTTTAAATATAATGCTGGCAAAAATTTTTATCTGCTATTGAAAGCTTATCCTAAGTAAGAGTGATTGATTACCAAAATACTGATCATTAGGCGAGAAAGACTCAGGGAAAGAGAAAAGGAGCTACTGAACCAAGGATAGAATTTATTAAATAAAAGTAAATATTTATTTCAAGAAAAAATTAGATATTCCATATTAATAGAGGAAAGAAAATTCTCTTTATATTAGCTCTAGTAGGCTTAAGGTTTCTTTCTATTTTATACTTGAGTATTTTAGTCCTCTGAGCTAAAAGAGCAGAGCTCCTATTAATAAACTTGTCGTAGGTACCTAAGATTATTCTAAACAAGTTTAGTATCATGAGTCATCGATGAATGTTCTGAAAGCCTCCTTCCTTTCTCCTTCCTCTCCACCCAAATCATCTTCTTTGTCAATGTACCCATTTTCTGGTAAAATGAGTGAATAAACAAAAAGAACGTGGGAAAGACACCCAAAAGCATAAAGGTGTTGTTACTATGTTCTTACATTTAATATATCCTTAATAAAAAGGTCTTAAGGAGATTCCTCTTTTCACAAACAATTCTTGTTTTCTGGGTTTTTTGTTTTTTTTTTTTCGTATATGCAAACATTCATACTTGTTAATTATTATTAAATGTATTAAATTCATAATTAAAAAAAGAAATGCAATAAAAAAGAAAATAAAGAATAGTAAAGAATAAGCACAGAATAGTAAATAAGCATAGAAAATCAGTGTCCTAAAACTGAAAATTCAACACTCAGTTGTTAGGGAGTAAATTGTAAAAACCTAAAATATCAGGTATGTCCCTTCATTTAAAAACAACAGTTAAGCAACAAAGGAACCATTACTTTAAAAGAATAAGGGGGAAGAAGAATGGTGCAGACTAGAGCCTTTGGCTGCCTTCAGAATTCAGGTGCATCTATTTGTATGACTTCCTTCTATAACAACTATTCATAACATAAAATAATACTTACACCTGAAATATGATTTTTGAAGGGAAACACACACAGAGAGAAAAAAAATAAGAATAAAAGAATCCCTGTCTGAGCCACTCTCACTTTAATTAAAAGCAAAATGATCTCATTTTTGACTCACTAAAAGACTGGCAGCTTAATAGTGGCTGCTGCTAACTGTCTATACACGGCGTTCAGTCCACGCATTCATGCCTGATTCTTCAAGTTCTCAGCTGGGTCTGAAAATGGCCTGGAACTCAAGAAGGCAAATCTATCCCCTGTGCCACCTTGCTGTCTTGATACTTGGTAGATGCCTAATAAATGCAGACTGGCTAGGTGGCACTACAGGGGATAAAGTACAGCACTTGAAATCTGAAGAACTGAGTTCAAATCAGGTCTCAAAAACACTAGCTGTGTGACCCTGGACAAATTAGCCTCAGTTTCCTCCCCTATAAAATGAGCTGCAACAGGAAGTGGCAAACTACTCCAGTATCTTTGCCAAGAAAATTCAGATGGGATCACGGATGCAACTGAACAACAACAATAAATGTTTAATGACTGATCGATTCTAAGTTACTGAATCTCTCTAACCCACAGAACAATACTATTTGTCCCATTAATCACACAAGATTCTTGTGAGACTCAAGATATTGTACATGAAAATATTTTTCAAAAGATGACATGTCACAAGCCACTCTTCAACAGATAAATGGTCAAGGGATATGAACAGACAATTTTCAGATGATGAAATTAAAACTATTTCTACTCATATGAAAAGGTGCTATAATCACTATTGATCAGAGAAATGCAAATTAAGACAACTCTGAGGTACCACTACACACCTGTCAGATTGGCTAAAATGACAGGAAAAGATAATAATGAATGTTGGAGGGGATGTGGGAAAGCTGGGACACTAATACATTGTTGGTGGAGCTGTGAACGGATCCAACCATTCTGAAGAGCAATTTGGAACTATGCTCAAAAAGTTATCAAACTGTGCATCCCATTTGGCCCAGCAGTGTTTCTATTGGGCTTATATCCCAAAGAGATCTTAGAGGAGGGAAAGGGCCCCACATATGCAAGAATGTTTGTGGCAGCCGTTTTTGTAGTGGCTAGAAACTGGAAACTGAATGGACAGTGGCTGAATAAATTATGGTATATGAATGTTATGGAATATAATTGTTCTGTAAGAAACAACCAGCAGGACGATTTCAGAGAGGCCTGGAGAGACTTGCATGAACTGATGCTGAGTGAAATGAGCAGAACCAGGAGATCATTATACACAACAACAATACTATATGATGATCAACTCTGATGGACATGGTTCTCTTCAACAATGAAATGCTTCAAACCAGTTCCAATTGTTCACTGAAGAAAGCCATATACACCCAGAGAGAGGGATGTGAAATGTGGACCACAACATATCATTTCCATGATCTCTATCGATGTTTGCTTGCACTGGATTTCCTTTCTCAGATATTTTTTATTCATGTAGATACGATTGTTCTTGCACAGCAAGATAAGTATGGAAATATGTATACATATATTCGACTTGTTAAATATTTTAATATAATTAACGTGTAGTGGACTTCCTGCCATCTAGGGGACGGGAGAGGACTGGGGAGGGAATTTGTAACGGAAAGCTTTGTAAAGATCAATGTTGAAGAACTACCCATACATATGTTATGCAAATAAAAAGCTTTAATTAAAAAAAAATGACATGCCATATAAATTGAAAGAAAGATGAATGTTATTCATAGACCATGCATAACTTGGTTTTACATAGTAAATTTTAGCACATCTATAAAACTACTCAATTTACCTATTACCCTTGATCTGTTTTGAGCCAAACTGTGCCAAAAATTTGAGAAATAAGTCAGCGATGCAATTTATTCTAACTTCTCTTATTTAGCAAAGTCATTCATATAGTCCAAAGAAAAACTGCTAAAGGCAGGCTTTTGAAGGCAAATGTTCATCTATTCTTGGCCTCAGCACATGACCTGAACTTAAGGCACTGACTCCCCTGCCCTTCCTTTTTGTCCCCTGAAAGAAACAGCAGCTGTTGGAAAGGGAGTCCCTCTCTAGAGTACTGGCAATCAAGTATACTCAGAAAAACCCTCCAGACTTGCTGCCTTGACATCAAACCAAAATGAATGGATATACGCTGCCAGGAAACTACCAAAAAATATGGACAGGTGAAAGGAAAAGAATTCAGGAGCCTGTGAAAAGAACAGGTAAGGAAGGAAGGACACATATAGAAGAGTCCCCTGGTCCTATCCTATAAAAATAGTCTTGAGAAGCAATAACACTCTGAATAAACTGAAGCTGCAATCCAGTACTTGGCCCACAAGAAGACTTTTCACAGATTTATGTTCAGGGAACTAGGGAAATTAAAGGACAAGCTAATAAGCAATCTTGTGAGTCAGCATGGAGCTGAGGATTCCAACAAGAGGACTGAGATTTAAATCAAAAGACTCTAGATTCAACTTCTGCCTCTGATATTATTTGTGTAGATTTGGGGAAGTCGTCTAACCTCCTGACCAGGACCAATAAGAAATCGGGACTAAATGGTCTCTCAAACATTTTTCAATGTTTTGCACAACTTTACATGTGTCTTCACAATGAGGGATGAGGGTAGGGTGAAGAGAAAGATAAAGACTTTGGAACTCAAAGTTTTAAAAACAAATGTAAAAAAAGCTGTTTTACATGTAAGTGGAGAAAATAAAAATACTTTTCGACCTCTCCAGTGATGATCCTATGACAAAGAGAATACTTCTATATTTTTCTAACAGTGGGAAAAATACAACAAAAATGGCTAACAGGGAGTTAAAACTCAAGATAAGCCAAAAGATGGTCAAGCCAGCCCTGCCATCAAAGAATTACTTCTCCTAGTACTTTAAAAAAAAAAGAAAAAGAAAAAAGGAGAATCTCTAGTTATTACTGAATCACTGAAACAGGGGGAAAAAAAAGAGGTACTAATTGTCTGAAAAAGGTCAAATCCCCAATTTTCAAAGAAGAAAAAGAATGCATTATGCAAACAAAAGGCCAGTGAGTTTGGCTTGAATTCCTAGTTAGTGAATATTTAGAAAAGGAAACTACTAATCACTAACTACCAGCAGCATTTTGTCAAGAATGAGTCAGGTCCATTTCCTTTTCTGGCAGACCAAGAAAGCTTAAGACAGAGTATATATGGCAAGTTTTACCAAAATATTTGACTAAACTTCTCATGCTCTTGTAAAAGGAGCAGAGCTCTCTGAATCTACATTCGGGGGAAAGTAGCAACCAGATGAATGATTAGACCCAAAATCCTTAGGCCAATGTCATTTTGAAAGGAACCCTCTAGTAGAGTGTCAAAAAGCTTGTTTTGGGGTCTGTAGTGTTAAACTCCCATATGAAACATGTGGATGAAGTCAAAGATGGCAGACCTATCCAATCTGTAGATGACATAAAGCTACAGGGGAGAGCTAGACAAATCAGGATCCTTTTAAAAAGTATTTCTTGACATTCTGTAGCAGAATTGCTACTTAGCCTTAATCACTGACTAGGTGTGGCCTCAAACTGAGACCTGTAGAAGACCTCAGCGTAAAAAGGCCAAAGTCTCCCACTGCATCCTGGGCCATCTCCAGTCATCCTGATCTATATGTGGCCACTGGACCTAGATGGCTCAGGAGGGGAAAGTGGCGCAGGTGACCTTGCACAGCCCTCCCTCACTCAAATCCAATTCACTTGCATCGTGGCATCACCTCCCTGATGTCATGGTCCTCTTCAAGAATGAAGGACAAACAACAAAAACAACCAACAAAGTCCAAATCTAATAAGAAGAAATTTAATAGGAAAGAGTCTAAGTCCCTTTGGGTTCAAAAATTAATCCCACAAGTGCAGGAGGTAGAAGACCCTGCTAGACAAGAGTACCTGGGTAAAGGTCTGGGGATTCTGATTTACTATAAGTTTAAGGAATCAAAAGTGAAATGGCTATTAAAAAAGTCAATGCCATCTTAAGCTGCATTCAAAGATGAGTAAGTTCCAGAAAGAGGAAAAATTATATTCTGCTTTGCACTCTGCTCTACTTGGACATTTTTAACAATCAATTCTGGATGGAGGAAAATATAGTACTTTACAAATCTGAGTGCACTGTACCAAGTGTTTGTAAATCTCAATTCACCAATTTTTTACATTAATTCTAAGAAACATTTCTCTTAAATATTTCAATTTCATCCATAAAAGTACCAGTTAAGCATTTTTATAAAATACCGTCTATTATACTTTACTATTATAATCATAAGGTACAATGCTAATCATGACCTTGAAACAACTGATGCTTCTGCCATGCCCCCCCCCCATTTGATTTTTACTATTATAAAAAAAGGAAAGTTCCCTGAGATTAAGATTTTATCAGTGGGGGCAGCTAGGTGGCGCAGTGGATAGAGAACCAGCCCTGAAGTCAGGAGGACCTGAGTTCAAATGTGGGCTCAGACACTTAACATTTCCTAGCTGTGTGACCCTGGGCAAGTCACTTAACCTCAATTGTCTCAGCAAAAAAAAAAAAAAAAATCAGTGGACAGATTTATACTTGAGATTAATGTTTGATTACTACACAAACTTAAAACAGAGGAAAAAAGTATTGTGGGATAGGCCTGACTCAGGCTAATGCTGCATATCAGATCTGAGATCATGAGGAAATGAAACACTTATGGACAGACCATTCAACAGTCAACAAAGGATGTTTACTTACTCATAGCATGAAAGACACTCAACCAGTCAAGGAACATTAAGAATGTGGCTAAAGTGGGTGTGTTGTTTCACAGAGACAATGCATGTGGTAAGGAAGGGTGGCAGGGGTTGGCAACTCCAGCACCCTGACGCTGGGGGCCGACCTCTTTTATGCTTGTCCACAAGCGGGAAGCAGTGCCACCAATGGACTGAAGCTCCTGGGCCAGAGCTCTCTCACTTTTTAGGGAAAAGACTGACCTACCCTGCATGGTAACCTGGTAGGGGTATTCCTACCACAATGGATATTGTTAAATAATTGCTTTAAGAATACAGCTAAAAGGGGGAGCTAGTTGGTGCAGTACATAGAGCAACAGTCCTGAAGTCAGGAGGACCTGAGTTCAAATCTGGCCTCAGACACTTAACATTTAACAAGTGACTCGGGGAAAGTCACTTAACCCCAACTGCCTCAGCAAAAAAAAAAAAAAAAAAAAGGGGGGGAGTACAGCTTAAGAAAAATTCCCCCAACCCCTCAGCATCTGATGTAGGTACAACCAAAATTTTTATATACTATTAATATTTACAAATTATATCTTGGATGGAGTTATCTTTCTATATAATTCTTACTAGGTGACAGTAATTTTTTAAAATGTGTTTTCAAGGTACCAAGAAATGATTTTCAAGATATCTCAAAGAGAAGAGGAAGACTCCTGCAAAATAGGAAGGCTCACAGATAGAATTCTACCACTCCACCAAAAAAAGCAACTTTAGAATTAGTCATCAGCAATTAGAGACCTCCATGCCTACTTTCACATCTCTAAAATATCTTTATGATAAAATCTATGCATATTCTAAGGGTATGAGATACATATGTGTGTGTGTGTGTGTGTGTGTGTGTATATAAAAGAAAGCAGACAGATCCCATAACTGATAAGGGAGGGATGTAGAGCAGAGGTTCCTAATCTGAGGTCCATGGACCCTAAATCCAAAGGGTCAATGAGACTGGTTGGGGGAAAATTATATATTTCTTTCCTTGGAAATCCTATGTATTTTATAGTGCATGAATTTAAAACCATAATTCTGAGAAGAGGTTCACAGGCTTTAGCTGACTGCTATGGTTTAAAAAAAAAAAAAGATGACAGGAAAAGATGACAAATGTTGGAGTGGATGTGGGAAAATTGGGACTTTGGTGGAACTGTGAACAGATTCAACCATTCTGGAGAACAATTTGGAACTATGCCCAAAGAGTTATCAAACTGTGCATACCCTTTGACCCAGCAGTGTTTCTATTGGGCCTATATCCCAAAGAGATCTTAAAGGAGGGAAAGGGCCCCACATGTACAAGAATGTTTGTGGCAGCCCTTTTTGTAGTGGCAAGAAACTGGAAACGGAATGGATGCCCATCAATTGGAGAATGGCTGAATAAATTATGGGATATGAATGTTATGGAATATTATTGTTCTGTAAGAAACGACCAACAGGACGATTTCAGAGAGGCCTGGAGAGACTTGCATGAACTGATGCTGAGTGAAACGAGCAGAACCAGGAGATCATTATACACGGCAACAACAATACTATATGATGATCAACTCTGATGGACATGACTCTCTTCAACAATGAAATGTTTCAAACCACCTCCAATTGTTCAGTGAAGAAAGCCATATACACCCAGAGAGAGGGATGTGAAATGTGGACCACAACATAACATTTTCATGCTCTCTATTGATGTTTGCTTGCACTGGATTTCCTTTATCTGATTATTCTTTCTTGTAGATAAGATTTCTCCTGCACAAAAATGATGTGTGGAAATAAGTATACATATATTCGATTTGTCAAGTATTTTAACATAATTAACTTGTAGTGGATATCCTGCCATCTAGGGGAGGGGTGGGGAGTAGGGGGGAAAAATTTGTAACAGAAAGCTTTGTAAGGGTTAACGTTGAAGAATTACCCATACATATGTTTTGCAAATAAAAAGTATTAATAAAAAAGAAAAAAAGAAAACAACAATTAAAAAAAAAAAAAAGAAAGAAAAAAGAAACAACCAGCAGGATGATTTCAGAGAGGCCTGGAAAGACTTGCATGAACTGATGCTGAGTGAAATGAGCAGAACCAGGAGATCATTATACATGGCAACAAGAAGATTATATGGTAACCAATTCTGATGGATGTGGCTCTCTTCAACAATGAGATGATTCAAGCCAGTTCCAATGGTCTTGTGGTGGAGAGACCCATCTACACCCAGAGAGAGGACTGTAGGAACTGAGTGTGGTTCACAACATAATTTCACTCTTTTTGTTGTTTGCTTGCATTTTATTTTTTTTTCTCATTTTTTTCTGTTTGATTTGATTTTTCTTGTGCAGAAAGATAATTGGACAAATACGTATGCATAAAAAAACAAGTCAAATACTCACCTTTTCTGCTTTCTTGTCAGAGATGTCTTGTTTCTCTAAAACTGCCATACTTTCCTTCAGATTCTTCACAATGTCTGCTGGAGACTTATGAGATTTTCCAAATGGGAATGGCATGTCTGCAAGCTACACAGAAGGCTTCTGTCTCCTTTTCCTGCTTTATCTGTGAACAAAAACCCAACACAGTGTAGGTGAGAAAAAAGGGGTTTTGAATTCCACCAAAAAAAAAAAAAAAAAAAAAAGGAGTTTTATGTTGGAGAAACTAGAGTCTAGCTTAAGAGAACTAATGCTTTGAAAACATTGACACTTAAATTTAAGGTCTGAAATCAGGAAACCCAGCATTGACCACCAATCAATTCTATGACTAGAAATAATGCCACTAATCATAATACTCTCAATAAATATTACCTCCACTGTGCTTTCATTCATTTGATTCAGATAGTGCCTACTGGAGAAGGTGGAGGCTGCCACCATGGCCCCACTTTCCTAGATAAGGAAAAATAACAGGCTCTGGGTAATTCAAGCTGTCCAGAGCCATTTATTAATGCTGTGACCCCGAAAGGCAAAGCCACCTAGCCAAAATGTACAAGAGGGTCTCTAAAGCACTCTGATAGTCAAGATTTCTCTGGCAGGCTCAATGAGCCTCCAGTCTCCTAGGATCTCTTGTATAGTGGAAATTTTGTTAGTACAGATGGATAGGCCCCTGTTCTACAACTTAAAAACCTTAGAGAGTTGACTGGGGTACAATTCAATGAGTTGGCCAGAATCAAAGAACCAGTATGAGTCAAGGCATGTACAGAACGAAAGCTTTCCATAATCTGAAGTTCCTTTTCAGCTGTGACATTCCAAGTTCTAGGCTCCCTCCCAGTCCTGACATTGACTTCCCTCCTGTCTTAACAGTCAATAATTGCTATTTATTACACTAAAAAAATGCCCCTACTCCCACTAAACTAGGCAGCATGCACCAGGCACATGTTTTCAATTTGTAATTGGTCCTAAGCCTACCCTATACCCTATAAAGTATCCACCCACTCCCCAAGCAGCTTTCTGCCTCGAACATTACTAAGTCCAATCATACCCTCGCACTGGGAAGGGGCAGAAGGTGGGACAGGCAGATTGGCTAAGATGACAGGAAAAGATAATGATGAATGTTGGAGGGGTTGTGGGAAAGCTGGGACACTATGCATTGTTGGTGGAACTGTGAACGGATCCAACCATTCTGGAGAGCAGTTTGGAGCTATGCTCAAAAAGTTATCAAACTGTGCATACCCTTTGACCCAGCAGTGTTTCTATTGGGTTTATATCCCAAAGAATCTTAGAGGAGGGAAAGGGCCCCACATGTGCAAGAATGTTTGTGGCAGCCCTTTTTGTAGTGGCTAGAAACTGGAAACTGAATGGATGCCCATCAATTGGAGAATGGCTGAATAAATTATGGGATATGAATGCTATGGAATATTATTGCTCTGTAAGAAACGACCAGTAGGATGATTTCAGAGAGGCCTGGAGAGACTTGCATGAACTGATGCTGAGTGAAACAAGCAGAACCAGGAGATCATTATACACGGCAACAACAATATTATGTGATGATCAATTCTGATGAACATGGCTCTCTTCAACAAAGAATTGTCTCAAACCAGTTCCAATTGTTCAGTGAAGAAAACCATATACACCCAGAGAGAGGGGATATGAAATGTGGAACACAACATAACATTTTCATGCTCTCTATTGAGGTTTGCTTGCATTGTGTTTCCTTTCTCTGATTTTCTTTTTTTCTTATAGATAGGATTTTTCATGCACAACTTGTCAAGTATTTTAATATTAATAACATGTAGTGGACTTCCTGCCATTTAGGGGAGGGGAGGGGACTGGGGAAAAACTTGTAACGGAAAGCTTTGTAAAGATCAATGCTGAGGAACTACCCATACATATGCTATACAAATAAAAAGCTTTAATAAATAAATAAATAAACAATAAACAATAGAAATGACCAGCAGGGGGCAGCTAGATGGCACAGTGGATAGAGCACCAGCCCTGAAGTCAGGAGGACCTGAGTTCAAATCTGGTCTCAGACACTTAACATTTCCTAGCTGTGTGACCTTGGGCAAGTCACTTAACCTCAATTGCCTCAGCAAAAAAAAAAAAAAAAAAAAAAATCGATCAGCAGGATGATTTCAGAGAGGTCTGAAGAGACTTGCATGGACTAATGCTGAGCGAAATGAGCAGAACCAGGAGATCAATATACACAGCAACAAGACTATATGATGATCAATTCTGATGGACATGGCTCTCTAACAATGAGATGTTTCAAACCAGTTCCATTTGGTCAGTGAAAAAAGCCATACACACCCCAGAGAAAAGGATATGAAATGTGGACCACAACATAACATTTTCATGCCCTCTATGGATATTTGCTTGCATTGTGTTTTCCTTCTTAGGTGGTGGTTGTTTTTTTTCTCTTTCTAGATCTGATTTCTCTTGTACAGTAAGATAACTGTATAGATATATATGTATACATATACTGCATTTGTCATATAATTTAACATATTTAACATGTATTAGACTACCTGTCATCTAGGGGTGGGGAGAGGGAGAAGAAAAATTTGGAACAAAAAAAAATTGCAAAGGTCAATGTAGAAAAATCACTCATATGTTTTGTAAATAGAAAGCTTTAAAAAAAAAAAAAGGTGGGACAGGAAGGACACCCCTTGACTTCCTTCTCAGAACTCTTTTATGCAGGTCCTCTTGCTATCCAAAGTCTCTAAAAGCAACAAGTTATCAGGGACTCTCCTGACTATAATGCAGAATTATTTCTAATTTCTTTTCCTCCCTGCCCCCCCTTTCTCATGAATATATGTTAACCTGGTTTGGAAAAAAGAAATTGTATTAAAGTAATACAGATATGGATGACTAATGTCATTGCATCCTCACTCTTCTTTTAATGCTCTCAGAGTTGCTGCTCAAAGGATTCTGATTAATAGACTATAACATGGGGAATGGTGGGCAGCTCAGCTCAGAATACAAAACAAAACAAAACAAAACAAAACAAAACAAAACAAAACAAAACAAAACCACACCCAGACCAAACAATTATTGATAAACTCAATGAGGAACAACAATAAATGACCTCTTTCACTCCAGAATCCAATAGAAATCAGAGGCCACCAGAACAGCTGGCTGTGGCAGATACCCAGAGAGCCAAGCTGGACGGAGCCACACTCCAGTCTCGTGTGTCCTGCTCTGTAAATGGGAATAAATGTTTCGGAGGAGAGGGAGGAGGTTAATTTCAGAACAAAACCAAAAAGAAAGGAAGGAAAGAGGGGAAGCAGGGAAAGAAGGGAGGGAAGGAGGAAGGCAGGGAGGGAAGGAGGGAAGGAAAGAGAGAAGGAGGGAGGGAGGAAGGAAGGGAGGGAGGGAGTAGCTGTTGTTTTAAGTCATACTGCTTGGATCACTCCAACCTCAGTCAGTTGCAGGAAGAGGAAAAGCAAAGAAGTGTGGTCTCCATTCTCCAAATACTGGGCTGATGATGTTGAAAAATGCAAACAGCTGCCCCCACCCCCCTTTAGGGATCCCATCCTGGGCTGCTCCACTTCTGTCCCAGTTTGTGGGAAGCAGAGAACTGGCCAGGCTTATTTTGCTGCCTCCTGGTTTATGACTGCCCAGGAGCTCTCTTTACCACCTGCTTAATGAGCACACACAGGCACATGTTCAAGTGTACACACATACACATGTATAAGATTCCATATGAAAAATGAAAATTTTCAAGGGAAACAACATTCATTTCAAAATTCATCTGCTGTCCCTGAATTGAGCTTTCCTGCCTCCAAACCTTTAGATGTTTGTCTAAACGGCTGGCCCTTTAGAAGATTTCTTCACTGTTCACCTATTCAATTCCTACCCATCTTGTACCAACCAATTCAAAGGCCATGTCTTCCAGAAAGTTTTCCCCATAACATTTTTTTCTTGGACTTCATACTGCACTTTTTAGATATATACAGTACATACCTGTAATGTCAGGTAATACTGTTTATCCTAAGTATCCATGTTGGTATTTTCACCTCCTAGAATAGCTCCTTCAGGGCAGATCCAATCTTACCTAAATTTTCTTTCTCCCAACATGATGTCAAGTTAGAAATATTCAAGAACTGTGAGCACAGAACTAGGAAAGAGATCAAGCTTGGATACAGAGATTGAGAGTCATTTGCATCAAACTGATCAATGAAATCACCACCATCATCAAGGATAGCTAGCATTAATATTATGTCTTAAGATTTGAAAAGCATTTTACAAGTAAATAATGACATTATGATCTCACTTTACAGATGAGAAAACTGAGGTTAAGTAATGTATCTGAAGTTAAATTTGAGCTCAGGACTTCCTGACTGCAGGACCAGCATTCTTCCACTGGGCCCCCTGGCTGCCCCCAGATAGCTGCTAGTTTTTCTAAAAAAGTTTCCTGAGAGAAGAGGGCTAAAGGCAGAGCTTTGGCACACACCTCCAGTAACCCTCGATAAGAAGTGCTCAGACATGTAGGAAGAGAACCAAAAGAAAACTCAGAGAGGAGAGGAGTGTTTGAGAGGATGAGGCAGTTAACGCAGTCCCAAATGCAAAGAGATCAGTAAGGATGATGTGTGAGAAATAGGCATTTTATCACTGAGAGATCCCTGTTAACTTTGGAGAAAAGTTTCTGTTGAGTGATGCATGATGTCATGAATGAGAGGAGAGGAAGGGGAGAGAACCAGCACAACCGGCTTTTTCTAGGAGTTTGGCTAAGAAAGAAATCAGACAATACAATTAAGTATTCCCTAAGAGCTGTGAAGAGCAGTCCCAAAGCGCGGCCCTGAGATGTCACTCCCATTTAATAAGCTCTAGAGGTTCCTTGTTAAGATTAAATGCAAATTCTGGCTTATACATAAACCCTTTCTCAAGCCAGCTCTACCCGGCCATCTCTGTCCCTTCCCTCACTGTGCAGTCTGGCCAAACTGGACCTCTTGCTGATCCTCACACACAACATTCCATCTCCCACCCCTGAAATGCCCTTGTCACCTGAGAAACTAAAAATTCCTCATTTCTTTCACAGCTCAGCTCAAGGAGCACTCCCTGAGGCCTCTTCTGACTGTGCCCTCCTCAAATCTAGCACTTCCCTGCCAAAAAAAAAGAAATTACCCTGAACTCACATAGTAGATATTTGCATGGACACATGTTGTTTTCTGAGCGAATGTAAACTCCTTGAGGGTGGGCCTGGATGTATTTTCCTCTGTATCCTTAGCACAGTAAGAAGGACTTTCTGACTCACCAACTGACCACAATCCCTCTAGATAGTCTTATAAAGTTGCCCTGGCTTAAAAAGCCATCCCCCTGCAGCCATTCTGGTAATGTACCTGGCCAAATGTGTCTAGACTTCCTGGAGGACAGATGTGTAGCTCAGGCTCCCCCCAAAATCTCTCCAGCCTAAGAGGACCTCTCAAGGTCTGCGCACTGCCAGCCCAATCTCCAAATCTTTGGGTCAGAATAGACAGCATCTACCTTAATTGGCTCTCAATGGTCCAGAGGCATCATTAGGAACATTGGTACTCAGTATAAGTGCTGCATAAATGAGAATGAGGATTCAAACAATGCTTGCCAAATATTCTAGAATATAGCCGAGTCATCCCGTAGCAATAACTGCAATGTGGTGACACTAGCCTCTCTCCTGACCATCATACACAAACTTCCAACTCCTGCATTTTTCCTGGCTGTTCCATGCATGAAACCTTTCCTCCCCTTTCTCATTTCAGCAGCCTAGTCTCCTTGGCTTCCTTCAAGGGTGAGTTTATGACCCATCTTTAGAAAAAGTCTCTTCCAGTCTTCCTTAATCTTAAGGCTCTCTTGATAGCTGTTTGCAAGTGTGTTGTCCCAACCATCAAAGAAAGCACTATTTATGAACTTTCTTTGCACACATTAGATACTTCATAAATGCGTGTTGAGTTGTGTTGGTGCTTTATTCTGTGTGTGTGTGTGTGTGTGTGTGTGTGTGTGTGTGTCTCTCTCTCTCTCTCTCAGTGGTAAGCTCCTCTCTGTATCCCCCGTTCCCATGAGAATGCCTTGCACACAGCAGACATGTTACAAATGTTTGTGGTTGACTTTAGTCATGGAGGAGTCTGTGAACCCGAGCCCAATGGCCTTGGACATGACGGGCTTTTGCAATTTCTTCCAGCCCTTCCCTCTCTGTCAGCTGTCACTGCCAACAGATCTGCTTCCAGCAGACTCTGGTCCCTCACTTCAGACTGTTGTTCAATGTAACTCAGGCTAAGGAGATAACAAAATGGCCAAGCTGGGAAAAAACAATGCTGTTTATTTTATGTACAATACTAAACCAAGTGCCTATAACCTTCATTCCAAAACGAACATCCTCAAGCTTGTTTCCTCCTAGATGGCTGAGGTTACCAGTAGCTTGAACGATCAGCATCACATATAAGCTAGAACACCAAGACAGAAGCATGCAGGGTCAGCACATCAGCTACCATTTTAAAAGACATGTGATGAGCCAACATTTCTCAGATATCAAACTTCTTTATGAAGCCCCTGGTTTGATGTGAGTAGCAGGAAGTCACATTTCAGAGATGGGACACTGCAATTATTAACCACCAGAAAACAGCCTCATCTACAAAATCAAAGATAACAGTCTTCCTCTGCATCTCATCAGAACCAGCACCCCCATCCCTAACAAGTTTGTGCATATTATACTTTGTTGACTGATTACTGAGGAAGGGAAAGGAGATCCATCTGTATTTTTCTCACACACCCACAGTAGCTCTTACAAAATACCTCTTCTCACAAACCTCTTCCGTTCCCCTTATGGAGAGGTTCCCAAGGCTCCTCCTATACTGAGAAAAGAGATCATATTCTCCTTGCACAGCTTCAGTTCTCTCTCCTCACCTCCGGTCTCAGGAAAGGAGAGCCCTTCTTGCCAAGGCAAACCCCTCTCATTCAGACCTTGTTCCCAGTCTCTTCCTCCTTTCTTTGGGAGTTTAGCCCCTTGATGATTCCCTAACATTCCCACTAACTCCTTATCCCCAGCTGCTTCCCTGTGGAGTCCAACCTTTTCAGGCCTTCCATGGACCCATGCTCTTAGGACTTCCCATCACTCCTGGTTCTACCTTCTCAAACCAAAGAGAACAAATGTAATCCTTCTTTCACACAAAGGACTTTAAATGTGTGCAGCTGGTTCTTATGCCCCCTCCAATCTTTTCCTGCCCAGCTTCCTTCCTTCATTTCATGCCTGTGTTTCCAAGGCCTTTCACAAGCTTACTGCCCTTCTTGTGCCCAAAAGCACAATGCTTAGAACAAGCAAATCTAGTCAGAAAGAACAGCTTTCTAATCCCTCCTCAGAGACTTCCTACAGTTGCTGTGTGACCCCACTTTAAGTCACTTAACCCACCTCTCTCTTTGCCTCAGCAATCTCTCATCTGTACAATGGAGTATCTAGAAGCATTGGGTTACTCTGAGGATCCTGAAATAATATATGAAAAGCATTTTGTAAACCTTAAAGCACTACACAAGATGCCAGAAATTGTCTTCCATTATGGAATGCAGAACTGAAGAAAATACTTGAGCTGTGCTCTGACTAAAGCAGTTCTGCTCCAGATGCCACATTTTAGCAACAACACTACAATCTGGAAGAAGATTTTTAAAAGGGAAAAGCTACAGATGCAGGAATTAAGGAGAGTTAGTTATGTATGACATTTCCTGAAAGATAATACGAAGTATTAGGAAGTATACAATATGATAGAGATAGAAATACTTCTTTAGAGAAAGTGATATGAAACTAATATTTTTAAATGAGACTACAATTCATAAAATTATTTTAAAGAAGTCATCTTTCAAACTTAAAATAATTTAAAACTAGATGTCATAATAAATTCAAGATGTGTAGATAGCCAAAAGGAGTCCAACATAAAAATTAATGTGTTTAAAATGTATTTACATTGGAACTAACACGTATAACAGTGGCACAATGAACTTCAACTTGAGAAAAAAAAACTCACTGCAATTTCATAATTTAGTCTCTCAAACTTCAGTTGAAATCTTTCATTATTCTCTTTCTTTTTTTTCCAGTGCACGTAGGATGATGCCTACCATGGAGCTTGATTGCAGAAAACATTCAAAATGTAAAGTGACTCTCCTCTATGAAATTTCAAAAACACATTTCAGAGTGTTTCTCAGGTTGGCAAAGGGTCAGAATGGAGAAGGAGCTCATCCATCTCTTCAGAAGTGCAGATCCTTTAGAAATTTTTCAAGAGTTGGAGCGGCAGGTGAGCAGGGTGCCTCTGATTTACAATCTTATTTTATGTAAAGCATTTTTATTTTTTAAAACAAATTTTTTTTGGGTTTTTTGGACCACAATTACTCCCCAATTCTCCTCACTTCCTATTCTATAATCAACACTGTCTTGTACCAAATAAGCACTATAAATGAAAACAAATCAATATCTCATTATGTTTAGAAACATATTGCTCCTTCCATATCTATAGCCTATCACCCCTTACCAAAAGGCTAGAGGTATATATCATCACTATTAATTTTCTACAGTCATTATAAGACACTATTTACAAGGGTGTGGAGTGCATTTTTAGAAGTTTAACACAAAAAATTCACCAACAGAAAAATTGTATTTAATGATCAGAAGGCAGTGATAACCATAAATACTCTAAAGTCCTAAAGTAGATACTCTATCTCTGAATGGAAAAACAGAGGCTGTTTTCTCTCACAGCATTTTCTGGATGAGATATGTTTGTTATTTTTGTTATTGATATTCCAGCCTAAATAATTTGGGAAACTGCTACTTATCCTTAGTTTAGGAGAAGCATTTTAGGAACCACAATATTTCTTGGTCCTACCAGCATTTATCAAAGTGCTTTCACAGGTATAGGCAGGCAGGACAGAAATTATTAGGCACATTTTACAGAAAGGTCAACAGGGGTTTAGAAAAAAGTGGCTTACATTCCCTTCTTCCCCCAGTCACACAGTTAATGAGTGGCAGGACTGATTCTGAATCCAGCCTTCTGAATTAGTCAAATACTCTCAGTGTTATTCAATGTAAAAGGAGGAGATAGTCAAAGGATCACTGGACTTTAGACACCATATAATACAGCCCTCACATTTATTTCAAAGCAGTTTGACTTCTGACCTCATTATTCCACTGAAACTGCTCTCTCCAAAGTCATCATGATTTAAATGTCATATTGAAAGATCATTTCTTACTCCTCACCTCGGCCTTCCCACTTCCAGATCTCTCTAAACTGTGGGTCATCTTTTTCTGGATGGAGAGTTTCAGAACATGGCTGTTGAGGAATTCTAGTCCTCCTACCAGTCTGAGTCATCCTCAGTTTCCAGTCAGTCTCCAGGGCTAGATCTTCACTCTGGACATGCCCATTAACCAAGGGTTTTCTCAAGATTATCCCAGGCCCTATTCTTCCTCTATACTATTCATTATCAGTAATGAGCTCCATTATCATCTCTAGGTAGAGGATTCCCAGATTGATATCGGTCATGCCTGTCCATGCCAGGTCTATGTCCTGACCTACAGTCACCCACCACTGTTTTTCAGACATCTCTAACTGGATGTTCCACACATATTGCAAACTTAACATATTCAAAACGGAATTCATTAACTTTCCCTCTCCAGCTCCCCCCATAAAATCCTCTCCTCTTCCTAAGTTCCCTATTATCATCAAGGGCATCATCATCTTCTCTGGGTGACTACCCAGGCTCACAACTTCAGTATCATCTTCATTCTCCACATGTCCACTCCACTGCCAAATGTTGTTCCTACCTTTATAACATCTCTCCTCTAAGTCTTCTTAAAATTTGGTAAAAAAAATTGTTATCAAATCCAATATTTTTAAGTGTAAAAAGGGGGGAGGGTGTAAAAGAAATCTAATTATACTGAAAATGTAATTATTAAAAAAATTTTTTTTACATCCATGGGCAGTAAGAACCTCAGTTCTATACTATGAAATAAATGCCTATAGTTCAAATGACTGAAATAATTATTACTATCATTATTTATTATTGCTAACAATTAAGGTCTTTTAAAATTGGAAAATTACTTTACTTTTACTATCTCATTAAATCCTGTTAGATAGGACATGACAGATAATAGGGATGGAAGGATAAGGGAAAGGAACTAAATGTGACTTCACTGGCATTAGGAAATCCCAGGTAAAGAACAAACTCTTAGCAATGTAGACACTTTCTCTGCAACTTAAGAGAGCTAAGAGCAGAAGTAACATTCAGTCAGCAAGTTTCTGTATATAAACTGGACCAAATAAAAATGTAATTGGGAAATATTTTAAAAAATGAAAATAAAGCCTAGAGAATATTAATGGGGTTTCTAAGTCTATATGTGGCATGCAAGAATACTCCTGAACAGCTTCGTGGCCCCATTTCTGCTGGAGTTGAACCCCAGAAGCTGTCTCACCATGCCCTACTCTACACTGCCCTCTCATACTATAAGCTATTCTTATCCCCATTTTACAAAGAACAAAACTAAAGCTTGGCAAAGATGGGGCTTGCCCTCGTGCAGAGCTAAGAAAACTTCAGTGAGACATTCAGCTCCAAATTCAGGGCTCTCTTCATTACATCCAATTACCCCATACCTAGAATGTGCCATCAGATCTGGAACCAAGAAAATACAGAAACCAAAAGAGATCAGTCTGATCAGAGGGAGCTAGAGTCAAAAACTAAAAGCTAGGAATTGGTCAACATCTCTTCTCAATGAAGTTCCTGATGATCCTCAATTCAGAAGAAAAGAGGAAAAATAATATCCATGAGGGTAGCTAGCCAGTGAATAGAGCACCAGTCCTGAAGTCAAGAGAACCCGAGTTCAAATCTGGTCACAGACACTTAACATTCCTAACTGTACGACCCTGTGCCTCAATTGCCTCAGCAAAAAGAGAAAATAATAATAATAATATCCATGAATAGAACATGACAAAATGGGCAATGTTCATCTATGCCTTGTCTGGAAATGTTAATAATAATTTATAATATAATAATCATCCTGAAAATGTAGCATGCATTTCTTTGTGAAACACTCTATGGATCAGTCCTCTCTCCTTGGATGGGGCCTAAGTCTACATGGCAGCTCTGGCCTCTCTAGTGAACTCCAATCCCCCACTACCAACTGCCTATTAGACATCTCCTGGACTTCCTGTGGACATCTCAAACTCATCTATCCAAAGCAGAACTTATCATTACCCTTCCCTCACCCTCTTACTAGCTTCTCTATCAACATGATCCTTCCAGACACCCAGGACTTGCCATCTCAGTGTTATCCCTGATTCTTTACTTCACACTTGGTTGCCAATTCCTGTATATTCTCCTTCTGTTCTCCCTCTAGCTCTTACCTTCATTCCCCTTCCATTCTCTCAATTTACAGTTACCACCTTAGTTCAGGTCTTCATCACCTCTGCTTTCCAGTTTCTCCACTCTAACCTACTCCACACAGCTGCCAAGGATAATTCTAAAATTTTAAGTTTTACCATGTCATTGCTCTCCTCGATTCCATTTCTTTTCTGAGCTTAAAAATTTACTTCCACAAGATCCTTCTCAATACAAAATTCCCAATATAACCAGATCCTTTGCTTCACATAATTGAAATACTGGAAAGGCCCTCACAGGCCAGCTAATCCAACTCAACAGCTACCCAACCACATACTTGAAAAAGCTCACATTCTTTAGATCAATAACTTGTGCCACAGTGAAAAGATCCCTGGACCTAGTCAGAAAACTGGTTTCAGATCCTGATATTGACATGGACTGCCTATGGGCTCCATCTTCTTCACTTGTCAAACATATACTGAGACTGGTATTTCTCTCACAGACCTCAAAGGATATCCAGAATTAATCAAGGTACCCTGTGGAGAAAGAACTCTTACAGTGCCAGGTGCTTTTAACCATGAATTATCAGCAATACTGACAGCAGGGTGACTGTTAAGCAGAGTAGATACCGTGAGGTTAATGGTGATGGTTCTAAACTTTTCCAAAGAAAAGACTGCTCCTGGCAGTGTAGAATAAAGGGAAGCTTTCAGCACAGTATTGTGTACATATACTGCATTTGGCATCAACAGAGGTGTAGAAGTTCTTTAGCATTTCTTCTTTACAGATAATGCTTATTTTGGACTTTTGATGGATAGTATAAACATTCCTTTCAGCTCTAAATCAATACAATTATCCAATGAAATTGATCTGAAATTCTCACCTATACAGAATCAATCAATAAACATTTATTTATTTATTTATTTTTGCTTTTTGCTGAGGCAATTGGGGTTAAGTGACTTGCCCAGGGTCACACAGCTAGGGAATGTTAAGTGTCTGAGACCAGATTTGAACTCAGGTCCTCCTGACTTCAGGGCTGGTGCTCTAACCACTGTGCCACCTACCTGCCCCCAATAAACATTTATTAAGCACCTGGTTAACAATTACAGGGAAAGAACATTAGCATCAGGAAGATTAGAGAAGGCTTCCTGGAAGAAGTGGTAAATTGAGTTGTGAAGAAATATTCAAAATGAAAGCAGGAAAAAAATGTCTCTGAGAAGCCAAAATAGTATCACAATGCTTTACTTAAAAAAAAAAGTCTGTCAGAGAATCCTTTCAGAGATGTGACTAGATTCCTAGTTCCTGCAAGAGATGAAGCAGAATAAGGCAGTACCCATCACAAAGTAAAATCAAATTAATAATATTTTTAGACAAAGTATCGAGTGTTCTATATTGCTCAACTCTTGATAATGCAAGACAGCTGTCAGGAGTGATATAATAGGATACACTGAGAGATGTCTAGGAAACATTCTCTTTTCTATTGCAGGGATGGTCAGTCATATCTAAGAGATAGTTCACCATTACCTCACCTTTTTACTTAATTACTTTGCTATTTTGTAATAATTAAAAGCTTTGCTATTAAAGGAAAAAAGGAATAAAAGCCAGTCTACTTTTAGAGCTTCAAAATTTCCATAAGCTACCAGCCAGGGTATAAAGACAGGGAGAAACTGCTGACAGTATGGCTGAAAGAATCTATTTCCTCCAATCATTTTTTAAGATCTAGTTGTTCATCACCCATATTTGGCAAATGAAACAAAAACAATTTTATTTTCCATCTCCATTTGCAAATTTCAATTAAATATCAAAAACTTCATTTTCATAGGCTCCTATATTAAACACCTTAGGCAAAACACTATCAAACAACTAATTTATGTGCCCTGGCATGGGTGTTAATATAATATATTTATTTCTCTATCAAATATTTACAAATTACAAAGGAAAACAAAGAGTCCAAGAAAAGCCATCTTGTCTCTCAGCAGTCATAAGAAAATGCTATTTAAGATAAATGGTCAAAGGATATGAACAATTTTCAGATGAAGAAATTAAAACCATTTCTAGTCATATGAAAAGGTGCTCCAAATCACTATTGGTCAGAGAAATGCAAATTAAGACAACTTAGAGATACCACTACACACCTATCAGGTTGACTAACATGACAGGAAAAGATAATGACGAATGTTGGAAGGGATGTGGGAAAACTGGGACACTGATGCATTGTTGGTGGAACTGTGAACGGATCCAACCATTCTGGAGAGCAATCTGGAACTATGCTCAAAAAGTTATCAAACTGTGCATACCATTTGACCCAGCAGTGTTTCTATTGGGCCTATATCCCAAAGAGATCTTAGAGGAGGGAAAGGGACCCACATGTGCAAGAATGTTTGTGGCAGCCCTTTTTGTAGTGGAAAGAAACTGAAAACTGAGTGGATGCTCATCAATTGGAGAGTGGCTGAATAAATGATGGTATATGAATGTCATGGAATATTGTTGTTCTGTAAGAAACGACCAGCAGGAGGATTTCAGAGAGGTCTGGAGAGACTTGCACGAACTGATGCGGAGTGAAATGAACAGAACCAGGAGATCATGATACATGGCAACAAAAAGATTATATGATAATCAATTCTGATGGACATGGCTCTCTTCAACAATGAAATGTTTCAAACCAGTTCCAACTGTTCAGTGAAGAAAGTCATATACACCCAGAGAGAGGGATATGAGATATGGACTATAACATATCATTTTCATGCTCTCTATTGATGACTGCTTGCATTGGGTTTCCTTTTTCAGATTTTTTTGTTCATGTAGATACGACTGTTCTTGCACAGCAAGATAAGTATGGAAATATGTATACATATATTCGACTTGTCAAATATTTTAATATAATTAACAGGTAGTGGACTTCCTGCCATCTAGGGGAGGGGAGAGGAATAGGGGGGAAAATCTGTAATGGAAAGCTTTGTAAGGGTCAATGTTGAAGAACTACCCATACATATGTTATGCAAATAAAAAGCTTTAATTTAAAAAAATGCTATTTAATATTTTAGAGTGATTTTTGTGACTTACAAAATGCTTGCAAAGATATTCACTTGATCCTTATTGAAAAAAAAAATTTCATGCACATGTTTAACCTATATTGGATTATTTTCGGTCTAGGGGAGAGGGGAGGTGTCAAGGGAGAAAAATCTAGAACACAAAGTTTTCCAAGGGTGAATGTTGTATTTTGTAAAATAAATGTATTTTGAAAAATAAAAAGCTATTTTAAAAAAAAAGAAAAAATTTCCATGTAAGCAAAGTAAAATTATTCCATATTTTTGCAAATGAGAAAAGTGGAGCTCTTAAAGTGCTCCATAAATTCAATCCTAGCTTTTTTGATTCTTGTGAAGGAAGACAGAACAATATTAAATGAACGAATGAATGAACAAACAAGGTCTGAATTACACAGCTAAATATGATTATCTTTTCATTACACACCTACCATCTATACACTTATTTAAAACTCCCTAGAAAATATTTACATTTTTCAGGTTCTACAACTTTTGGGGGTAACATTTTAAAACTTAGCTAATAATGTTGTATTTCTTTTCATTTCTCCTATAATTTCTTTTAAACCCCCTAGTTCTAATCCGTAATGCCCTCTTTTCCCCTTCCCCCTCCCCCCTCCCTCCCTCTTTCTCTCTTTCTGAAGGACAATTAGGAAGATATCAGGGGCAGCACCCTGAAGACATGAGACTCAGCCATGCAGAGGCACAGAGACAGAAGAAGCTGGAGTGTTGGATGAGGAAGAGCTGGAAAGCGGGTCTGGTTGGTCTCTGTGAAGTCTAGTGATATATAATGAGGATGGAAAAACAGGTTACAGCAAGGTCATGAAGGGCTTTAGCCACAAAGAGAGGAGTTTGCATTTGATCCTAAAAGCAAGGGGAAGCAATTAAGAGTTTATTGAGTACATCACTACATTAAAAGAGTCAGATTTGTGAGTTGAAAGTGTTATCCTGGAACCTGTATGAAGGATTAACTGAAGAGTGAAGAGATTAGAAATGGAAGGAATATTGATGCAGTTCAGGTAGAGATTAAAAAGAGCCTAAATTAAGAGTGATGGCTAAGCGGGTAAAGAGAAGAGGATGAGTATTATAGAAGAGGAGAATTATAGGAGAAGAAGAAAATATTAGAGACAGTAACCATGATAAAATGTGGCAGCTGCTTAGCAATCCTAAAATGAGATGTCCAGTGGCATTTGCCCAGATGTCCTGGGATAGAGCAGGCTGTCAATGCAAGTGTGGGTGCTGAAAAAGGAACACATTATTTAAGATGCAACCAAGCCAGGGTTCTGAGCTCCCTGTGACAATGATCTCCAGTCACAGAAGCCCACTCCCAGAGATCTGTTTTTCCTTAGAACAGAAGATCTTAGTAAATGTATAGCTGAATTCGCCCTTCTGCAATTAATTCTGCTCTCTAAGGTCTAGCAGAACTTGGCTGATCCTTCTTAATCACACCAGCCCTTCAAAGACTTGGACAAGCATTCTCTTCTCAAGAATAAACTGACAGTTTCTTGAAATGAACTCTTTGCCATCTTCCTCTGGTTAATCTCCTGCTTATCAATGTCCTCACTAAGATGTGGTCCCCAAACTGAACACAATAAAATACAGAAGTGGTCTGACTGAGGTTGAGTTCACTAAAACTTATCTTTTCTCAAATTTTTTACTTGTGAAATTGTTGGATTTTTAAACTTCATATATATCCTTATTAAAATTCATGTTATTGGATACAACTCAGTATTTACCCTTGTTGAATTCCAACTCTGTCATTAAATGGGTTAGCAGCCAATTGCTTATCATCCCCAGCTTTATAACAAACACAATTGGAAAATTATATCATTCTTACCTTTATACAAGTCATTGATAAAAACATTAAAAGCACAGACATGTACAGACCCTAGGGCGCATCACTGAAAACCTCTTTCTGAGCTGACTTCAAATCATTAATTACTACTTTTTTTTTTCATCCAGTCAATAAAGAGGTGATATCACACCTTTTTTTACTGCCATCTAGCACGCCTCTCCCCATCTTTTCCACAACAATATTATATGAGGATTTGTCAAATGCTTGGTTAAAACCTAGGTGCATCAAATCTAAAGTATTTTCTTTTTTAAAAATCGATCTTAAGTAACCCTATTTAAAAAGGAAATGGGAGGAGTGTTTTATGTATGACCTGTTCTTGATTATGTCATGAAGACATAATCTCTTCACCTCTTTCTTTTCTAGATAGTTTCTAACCAATCTCATTATATATATTCTACATTCAGGACCACAGGTCAATCTCCTAGTCCATATCTAGAAAAGCTTGTTTTGAGTCATTCACCTTCTAACAAACAACATTATCATTAATAAAAGTCAAGAAATTACTGTTGCTTTGCTTTTGGCAGAGTTCCAGTATACTTCCTGATAAGTGCTGTCTCCCACTACTGCAATGTCCCTCAGTTTTGTGATCTGTATTCCAAACTCATCCTTTCTATCCTACTGGTCTTTAGTAATTTCTAATGACAATACTTATGATGTTATTTCCCACTGATCTTTGCCTAATTATTTCTGCCATTCAGGTCCCCCAAATTTCACTCCCAATCACACACACCTTTTTAACTTTGCCTGTTTTTTTGAATAAAATATATCGCCTTAAATATTCTAATCCAGAAACTCATCACTGCCATGTTAACCACAAGACCAATTTTTTTGCCTCACTTAAAACCTCTCTTTCATGGTTTGTTACTCATATTTTGTGCACTTGTGAATAACCCATGGGTTTTATGCCAGTTCCTTTTTTGGATTTTGCCTCCTGTGAACTTCTAGGTGTCTTGACTATACTTTTGCCTACATTACACATACTTTCTATGTTATGTGTCTTAATGGAAATACACAAGGCACTTTTATCCCTTCCTTCTTCAGTTTAAATGGCTTTTGATTAGATATGCAAGACTACAGGAAAATACATCATTTGCTAAGAGTATTATATCCCTAGCCAGGAGACTGAAATTCCTATATTTTTAAGGCTATGGGGAGAAATCCAAATCCCATTTTCTGTCTCCACATGTTTAATTCACCTCTTATTCCTGCCCCTCCTTTTGAATCCCTTGTTTTTAACAGGCCTAACAGTCATGCAAAAAAAAAAAAAAAAAACCCACAAACAAACAAACAAAAATACTCTGCCCCTTGGGCCTAGAGTCTCTTTCCCAAATCTCAGTAACCTTTATTAATGTTTTTTATTTTCCTTCTGGCGATTGCAGTTACGATTCTGAAGGATTACTGCGCAAGCCCAAGAAAGGCAGCAGCTCATCTATAATGCCAGTCTGATGAGTGACTGCCCCAGCAGATCACTTAACATCACTGCTCTTTGTACTTCTCATTCTCACCTTCAAGCACCTTCTTCCTCTTCAGTGTGGACAGCTTCCTCCACAGAAGAAAAGCATTTGATTTTGTTTTTAGGCAAGTAGGCATGAATGCTCGCTCTCCTTTTCCCTTTTTCTTCTACAACAATCTCCCAATGAATTGGAAGTTCTACAAGGCCTTTCCCCACTGGTATTACCACCCCCAGCTAAAATGAAGTCTTCTTAAAAAGAGAGCACTTCCTTTTTTTCCCCTAACAACCCAAAGAGCACAGAGGCCTTTGGCAAGTTAATTTGATTTTTTTTTTTTCCTAAGAGGAAGAACAACTTGAATTGGTCAACTATCAAATTACCCATTCTTAATGTCTCAACTCAAGTCCTTTGTCTTTGGTAAAGCCTTCCCAGACCTTTCTGACCTATAGTACTTTTTCCACCATGAAATCAGAGCACTTATTGCCTCCTCATACCAACTGTTGGAAAATTAATCAGAGAAGTAGATGAATAGCCAAAAAGAAAAACGAATTAAAAAGGAAAGATGAAAAGAAAGGAACATCAATAAAACAATTTTTAAAAATACACCAGAGAGGGGCAGCTAGGTGGCGCAATGGTTAGAGCACCAGCCCTGAAGTCAGGAGGACCTGAGTTCAAATCTGGTCTCAGACACTTCCTAGCTGTGTGACCCTGGGCAAGTCACTTAACCCCAACTGCCTCAGCAAAAAGCAAAAAAAAAAAAAAAAAAAAAATACACCAGAGAACTGGCCTAAATCCCACAGAGATCATAAAGGAGGAAAAAAGGACCCACATGTGCAAAAATGTTTGTGGCAGCCCTTTTTGTAATGGCAAAGAACTGGAAACTGAGTGGATGCCCATCAGTTGTAGAATGGCTGAGTAAGTTATGATATATGAATGTTATAGAGTATTACTATTCTATGAGAAATGATCAGCAGGATGATTTTAGAAAGGCTTGGAGAGATTTACATGAATTGATGCTAAGTGAAAATAAGCAGAACCAGGAGATCATTGCACAGGGCAACAGCAAGACTATCCAATGATCAATTCTGATGGCTCTTTTCAACAATGAGATGATTCAGGCCAGTTTCAATGATCTTGTGATGGAGAGAGCCATCTATACCCAGGGAGAGGACTGTGGGGATTGAGTGTAGATCACAATATAGCATTTTCACTCTTTTTGTTGTTTGCTTGCATTTTTTCTTTCTCATTTTTTTCCTTTTTGATCTGATTTTTCTTGTGCAGCATGATAATTATGGAAACACATATAGAAGAATTGCACATGTTCATTAACATATATAGGACTATTTGTTGACTGGGGGAGGAAGGAAAGGAAAAAAATTTGGAACACAAGGTTTTACAAAAGTGAATATTGAACATTATCTATGCACATGTTTTGAAAATAAAAAGCTTAAATAAAAAAAAAATATATATATATACCAGAATGAAGTTCAGAAAATAAGATGGACAGGTTTTTTTTTTTAAATCATTACTTAAATTTTAATATACAATTTAAAAAACAATGAATTATTTTAAGTTAATCATCTTCTAGCTTCCAACATTTCTAAGAATGCAACCTTATTTAGTTCTTGTACTTTTTTAACCAAATGATTCAGACCTTATCTTCAACTAAGTTAAAATATATATTTTAATATTCTTTATAATCCACCTCTACCATAACATGTGATGCACACTGCTTCTAATTTTCATTTCCTCATTCCTTTGTCATTTCCTGACTCTACAAAATGAATTTTTACAGACCAATCTATGTAAACGGTTTCCCTTCCCAGAAAACAAAGGAACAAACTTTGTTGCTTCTGGCCATTCTAATCATTTGAGAAACTTTGCTGCCAGGTGTCCTTTGAAATTATGAAGCTTTCTCCAGGACAGGACTTCACTGAAAACAAAGGACTTGAGTTGAGACATTAAGAATAGGTTATTTTGATAGTTGACCAATTCAAGATGTTCTTCCTCCTTAAAGAAAAATCAAAAAGTACTACACCCAAAGAACTATCAAACTTTGATTCAACAGTGCCTTAACTAGGTCTGTATCCCAAAAAGATCATAAAAGAGGGAAAAGGACCCACATGTGCAAAAATGTTTATAGCAGCCCTTTTTGTTCCTTTTTGCAAAGAACTGGAAATTGAGTGGATGCCCATTAGTTGGAAAATGGGTGAATAAGTTATGGTGTATGAATGTAATGGAATATTATTGCTTTATAAGAAATTATCAGCAGAATGATTTCAGAAAAGCCTGGAGAGACTTACCATGAACTGATGCTAAGTGGAGTGAGTAGAACCAAAAAAACACTGTACACAGCAACAAGATTATGTGATGATCAACTGGGATGGACGTGGATCTTTTCAACAATGAGGTGCTTTAGGACAACACCAAAAGACTTGTGATGGAGAGAGTCATCTGCACCCAGAGAGAAGACTATGGGGACTAAAGGTGGATCACAACAGAGTATTTTCGCCTTTTTTGTTGTTATTTGCTTGCTTGGTTTTTTTTCCTCTCATTTTTTTTTGGGGGGGAGGATCTGATTTTTCTTGTACAGCATGATAAATGCGGAAATATATTTAGGAGAATTGCACGTGTTAACTTATATTGGATTTTTTTGTTAACTGGGGGAGGAGAAAGACAGGGAGAAGAAAGCGAGAAAAGGAGAAAGCTTTGGAACACAAGGTTTTGCAAGGGTGAATGCTGAAAACCATCTTTGTATATATTTTGAAAAATAAAAAGCTATTATTTTTAAAAAAGAAAAGGAAAATCAAAGTAAATTGTGGAAGTCATCTGGAAAATGCCTCTTAATTAAAGTCTACACATACCAACTTGGGGGGGGGGAGGTTGACAACAGGAAGAGGTGTCAGGGAGGAATTATCAGAGAACTAGTGATAGGAAAAGAGTTGTTTCAGACAGTATGTAGCTGGATACTGTCACATATCCTTTTAGTGGGCTAAAGCACTCCTTTCCAATTATGGTAGTGCAGCTTAGACTAGGTCTTTTGGCCTGGTTGTTTTTTGGGCATTAGGCCAAAGATGAAAATAGAAAGACCTGGACCTTGGACCAATATAATTTGTGTGCCTGCTTCTAATATCATAGAAATAAGTTGCCAAACTGTTAACTTTGTGGAAAATCTATTTTCTCTACAATATAATTTTAAACACCTAAAAGAGAGATGTAAAACTCCCAATAACAAAAAAATTACATGTATCCAGAACTTCTTTAAGGAATGTAAAGAGTCTTACAACATTATCTTATTTAATTTAGTGTATCCCCATGATAGCCACAATCTTTTAAATTTTTCTGTGGTCTCTTCAGGTTTTATTTAATCTTACCTTTAAAAAAATATGTCTGCACTGGAAACTGAGTGGAAACCCATCAGTTGGAAAATAGCTGAATAAGTTATGAATGTAATGGAATAGTATTGCTCTAAAAGAAATGATCAGTCAGGTTCTATATGAGCAAAACTACAAAACACTCTCCACACAAATAAAGTCAGATCTAAACAATTGGAAAAATATCAAGTGCTCTTGGATAGGTCGAGCGAATATAATAAAGATGGCAATACTATCTAAACTAATCTACTTATTTAG
>JAJPUD010000586.1:588064-601179 GCA_023553655.1 Myrmecobius fasciatus
ACTACTACTACTACTACTACTACTACTACTACTACTACTACTACTACTACTACTACTACTACTACTACTACTACTACTACTAGGCCTCTACCACAAAAAGAACAAAGAGGGAAAAGACCCATTTGTATAAAACTATTTATAGCAGCTCTTTCTTATTGTAGCAAAAAACTACCAAAAACAAGTGATCTATCAAAGAATGGCTAAATATTATGGTTTACAAATATAATTGAACATTATTTCTCTGAAAGAAATTATGAAAAGGATGGGTTCAGAAACATCTGGGAAGCCTTATGGAAGTCTATGAACTGATGCATAGTGAAGTGAGGAAAGCAGAAGTACAACTTACACAAAAACAACATTTTTAAAAAAGACAACTCCAAAAGATTTAAGAAGGCAATGACTACCAAGACTTCCAAAGAATTGATAATGAAACATGCTATCCACCTAATGCAGAAGGCTGATGAACTGAAAGTATGAAATGAGACATAGTCAATAAACATTTATTAAACACTTGTACACCAAACACTCTGCTAAGTATTGGGAATACCAGTGTGAAAAAGATGGAGAAGTCTGAAAAAATGGACCTGGATGGGAATGAAGAGATGGCCACTCTAAATTCCCTGCTTAATCCTAGGCCTGGGCAGGAGCTCTTTGATCAGCCCTCCAATCAGAGTCATTCAGAGGCCGAGCACATGGATGAAGGGTGAGAACCAAAGCAACTGGAATCTTGAAGAGTGATTATACTGATCTTATTTCTTAAAAGGATTGTATCTTTCTTTTTTGTATTTGGGAGAGGAGATTGGAGGGGGAAGAGTTAAGAAATAACTTTAAAAAACCTCACCTAATCAAAATCACTCAAAGGACATTTAAAGATGAAAATGGAAGGAAGACAGCAAACAGAAAGGGGAAAAAAAGGGAAAAATAGGCAAAGATTTTTATAAAACTTTTTTTTTTTAAAACCATCAGGGATAGCAGAGCCATCACAATTAGACTCTAACATCATAGTCACAGATATAAGGTAGAAAGGAATTGGAAATGGCACTAAATACTTAAAACAAAGATGGGGAGAAGGCAAAAATTGTTAAGGGGGTTAAGGGATCAATTCATAAAGCATCTAAAGATCAGAAAGATGCCAAAGACATGAAATAATTCTTGGTCTTCATTCATTCTGAAATATGTAACCCAAGAGAATTTGAACAGCTACCAAATTCAATGTCTATTTTTCCATTTACATAAAATCTTTATGACAGTCATGGTCACATACTCACATCCACCTTTTGCTAAAGAAAAATTTCATATAATTAACTCTAAGTGACCAAATTAACTGGAATGCAAAGCAAGTCTTTCTTTAGTCTTTCTTTATTTGTGAGAGAGCAGAAAAAGTCATGATTTAAGGAAGGAATTAATTCAATGGCAACTCCTGGCCTCCTGAACCATGGGATTTTAATATCAGAAAAGAGCTCTGAGGCTATCCAGTCCAACCCTCTAGCCAATGTACATGTGTTCCCACACATATATACTCTCTCTCTCTCTCTCTCTCTCTCTGACAAATTGGTCATTCAATCTCTGATGTGAACCTTACAAAGACAAGTTCCAAGTCAGCCATTTCATAGAATTGTATGTAGTAGTGGCAAGTATGCTCTAAATAAGAATCAGAAAACATTCAAATTTTGCCTAAGTATAACCAAAGGTAACTCACTATCCCAGGGCCTCAGTTTCTTCATCTCTTTAAAAAAAAAAAAAAAAAAAATCCTTGGCCTACTTCGCTCACTGAGGGACTTTATAAATGTGAGTTATGAGTTGTGAAAAAAACTCCCTCTTATACTGAGCTTTTCTTTGTGTATAAGAGAACTTCAATCCACTGCCCCAAGGCTCCATACAGGACTGAGCACAAAGCAGGCACTAAATATAAGTTGGTACATTGACTAGCCTGATGTTCAGTCATAAGCCCATTTGGGGTTTTCTTGACAGAGACACTGGCTATTTCCTTCTCCAGTTCATTTTACAGATGAGGAAACTAAGGTGAATAGGGTAAAGTGACTAGCCCAGGGTCACACAGCTAGTTAGTTATGTGAGGCCATATTTGAATTCATAAAGACGAGTCTTTCTGATTTGAAACCCAATACTCTTATCTTCTGGGCCACCTAGTTGCCCCTCCTGAGGATTACATGCAGCAAATCTAATCTTTCTTCCTTATGACAACTTGATCGTGCTTAAATTTAGATTTCTCTTTTCAAGTTTAAAAAGTTTGGCATAGAAAAAAACAACTTTGAGCCGGAGCAAGAACCCAGCCATCATACCACTCTTTCTACCTATAAAATGCCCTCCATGTCTAAATTTAGCCATAGGACCCGTTCAAAGAGCTCCAGTGTCTCCCTTTTATCTCTAAGACCAATTAGAAACTCCTGTGCTTGGCTGTTAAAGTTCTTCAAAAAGGGCCCTTCCTTCTCCAGTCCTCTCAGTACATACATCTTATTGCCTCCTCCCCTCTCCACATCCCAACTCCAACAACCTTAAGATTCCTTGAACTCATTCCCCTTCCCCTTCCTTCTTCTACTGTCACTGGGCTTTGTACTTTCTCTCCCCAAACCTGGTAAAAATCTGACCCTTTGCAGAAGCCTCTTAATTTCCCATACCTCAAGATCCAGCACAAAGCCCTTGGTAAATGAAGCCTTTTCCTGCCCTCCTCCACTCTAGGCACTAAGATCCACCCTTCCTCAGTACTTCCTTACATTCAAATAAGTAGTCTTCCCCCAAGAAAACATTAGCTCCTTGAAGGCAGCCCTTCCCAGCATGCTCAGAACTCTGCACAGTACCTGCTATACTTGATAATGTAATAGAATAATAATAATAATAAATGCTTGCAGATCGACATACTCAGGAGTTTAATCCTTTGTGCCTCAAGACAAAGAGCAGAGAAAGAACCACAATGAGGAGAAGCTGAGAATCAATGTTAAGAGACCCCAGACCAGAACTTCAGTTCTTTCCACCTCTAGCCCTTCCACTTAACCAGGGAGGAGGCCTAGTACAAGGGGTCTCCTTTTGTTTTAGATGACCCAATGACATTAAACATTATAGAGATGCACAGCATGTGCAATATGACCACACCAAGATGCCAAAATAAGTTTTTGCCTCAAAAAGTTAGTTATACAGTACATTCAAAAGGTACACACGTAAGTACAAAGAAACACAGATTAATTGTAAAAACGAGAATGAGGTAATAACTGGACAGATCAACAAGAAGTAGACCCTGAGCCATACCTTAAAGGAAAATAAGAGATCCTAAGGGACTGGGAGGAGAGAAGGCATTCGGAGATGAAGGACCACCTGTACAGAACTGGAAGAGGGAATATCAAGTACCAGAAAAGAAGCCTCAAGACTCTTTGACTGGGCCCAAAAAAGGGGGATAGGGAAAAGGAATAAAGTAAAAGAAGTCAGGGAGGGCCAAAAGGATACTATATCTAGGAGCTTGCCTATGAAAAATGTGAAATTCCAAGTAGGGGATCTTCCTGGCAATAAAATGTCATTTAAGGGTGTTGTTTTTGTTTTTGTTTTTTCCCCATTTAGTGACCTGTTTTAGGAATATGGCAGCTGTGTGGAGGATGGGTTGGAAAAGAGAGAACAGAGGCAAGAGAGCTAATTAAGAGGCTTCAGCAGTAATGCAAGTAGACTCAATGTTGAGGTACAATTTAAAAGAGGCCAAATTCTCCCCCAGAAAACTCTATGGTCAAGCCCTAAAGTTTCAGAACCAAAAAATTAGCAACATTATCTGGAGAATTATAAGCAAGCAATTCTTACCAGTAGAAATAACTATGACTAGGTTCCATGTGACTACTTACTCATTTGCTTTAAATACATATCAAATGCAAGGTGTGAAGATATCATATAATCTAATCATAGACAGGGAAGTTATAAATAAACTAAGGCCATAAATTAAAACAGCAATTTTGTAAATGAATTCCACAACAACCCAATTATCATACATCCTATGGAAAAATACTCAACGCACAACTCCCAACCTAAAAATCAAATTTTATGGTTCAATAATTGCCTTTAAAAAACAATACTGAAAATATCCTGGATTGAAGTTGTCTATGTGAAAAGATCTAAAATGCTTGGATCAAAGAACATGAGTTACAAATCCAACTTACACCTGAAAAAAATCTCCTCTGCAATACCATCCCTAATGTAGTCAATCAGTTTCTCTCTGATAATCTCCAGTGCAGGGGAAGGAGGGAACCCCCTCCTTCTGAGGCAGGCAACCTATTCCACTTTGGAACAATCCTATTACTAAGATTTTCCTTATATAAAGTCTCTATTTACCTTTACTGCCTTTCTTCCAGTTCTGCACTCTGGAGCCTAGAAAAATAAGTCAAGTCCCTTGACCATATGACTACCATGAAAACAACCATTATTCACCCACTAAATTGTCTCTTCTTTAAGCTTCACATCCTAGAGTCCTCTATTGCTCTTTGTATGGCTTATTTAGCAACCAATCCACACTGGTTGTCCTCAACATCCTCAACATCTATGGGACCCTATGCATCCCATAATCATCCAAAAAGCACCTTTAGACCTAAATTCATAAATTTCAAAAAGACTATGAGTGTCTTCTTCATTCCTAACCTGTACCCCCCCCCAAAAAAAAAAACTAAGCTCAAGCTCAAACTCACTGTTCTTGTGTTCCATGGATGATTTCTATCCTGTCTGATTTTACCATAGGGCACCAAAGTACATTACAATTTGATAAATGCAACATCCTAAAACTTCCCCACATGATACTGTCTCTGGAATGGGGAGTGGCTAACATCATGCTAGGAGCATAATGCAATAATCAAGAGTCCCTTGACCTCATCTATCAAGTCTTAACTAAGTGGAGTAGGGGAGTAAAAGAAATAAAATCTCTTACTGACAAAACTGTAATCTATAACAAAAACTAGTATTCCTAGCATTTTGTAAGAAGAATGCTCTTTAACTGGTACTTTGATCCATTAATTAATCAATAATGATCCCTGTGTTTCATTTTTCTCTGAAACACTGTAAGCCATTAGGTGATTTCTAAACCACACACACAAATACATATTGTTTTTCACAGCAAACAGTGGAAAGGTGCAAGGTAAATAGGAGGCTACAACACACAGAGAATAAGGAAACATAAAGAACAGAAGCAATGATTGTTACCAAAGAAACATTTAATCCAAAAAGAGAACTGGCTATGTGGCAAGAGCAATAACGAATGCAAAATTGCTGTTATTCCACTAGTATGCTCAGTCTCAAGAGAAAATTTAAGAACCCCATCACAAACATGCAAACCCACACCCCTAGAGACAAATATGTTAAGGAGACACCAAATCCAATTTATAGAAAGGGCATAGAACAAGAGTTGCACAGAATGGGCAGGCTTAAAATGAACTGATCTGGTGGGAATGTCCACTTTACTATAATCAAATTCTTTTAAAACTGGTAATCCAGTTAGGGTAAATCTCTACTGGAAATATTCTGGTTAATGATCAGAATACCTTATTCTGCAACTATGCCTAATAACAAGGGTATTATTATATAGAACATAGAAATATAGAAAGTTTATTAACCATTTTTCCTCAAAAGATAAATTAGATCAGGCCTACCTAAAGAAGTTGGAGAATAGGGAAAAACTGCCAGGTTTAAAGTCAGAGGGTTTTAATTTAAATCCTACAGCTAGCTGAATCACCTCAGGCAAATCACTGGACCACAACACAATATGAGGGAGCTGGACTAGGTGACCTGACAGATCCCTGCCAACTCTGAATATACAGTCTGGAGACCTTAGGAGTATTCTTCCTATTACCAGTCTCTGAGTGTTTAATGACAGACACTTCTTTGCTATGATGCTAATAAAGATTTTATTAATTTATCTAGGGTGATAGGGAGCTATGACATTTCAATTTAACACAATTACATCTTAACAGAGAAAAGCAACTTGTCAGAACCTGGTCAATACTCACCTTATACATAAATAAAAGTTTTCAGAGTTGAGTCAAAGGGCAGAGTTCACATGATCATAACCATTTAAGAGACACAATGCTAGTCAGATCTACAGCAAGGCGGTCTAAGAAAATGAGCACATTATGAGAGACCACTAAAAGAAGATGAGAAAAGAACCTATTTGAATGATTTACTCAATAAACAATGTAATCTTTACCTTTATGGAAATGTTTTCCATAACTTCACATGTGGTTTCTTAATTGTGGGTGGAGATTAGAGAGAGAAACTAGAACTCAAAAATCTTAAAAACAAATGTTAAAAAAATTGTTTTGACTGTAACAGGAAAACATGAAATAAATTAAATTAAAAATAAATAAAGTAGGCATGGGGAACTGCCAAAGTCATCTCCCTAAAAAGATACCAGAGATTTGTCACTTTTCTGCTCAAAAATCTTCAGTGGCTCCTGATTCCTCTAGAGTAAATCATAAATCCCTCAGCTGGGCAAGCATCATCTCTCTCCAACCTGTCTTTCAAACTTCCTCAGTTCAAATGACTCCCCTCCTCAAAACACTTTACATTCCACACAAACTGTTCTATTGACTGTTCCCAGATCTTGAAATTCCACTGTCCGTCTCTGTGGCTTTGTACAAGTAGTCTCCCATACTCGGAATGTAACCCCTCACCTTTCCCTCTAGGAATCTTTCATCTTCATTCAAGCCTCAGCTTGAGGCTACCTCCCGTTCTCCACCCCACCTGGGCTCTCAGATTCTCAAATTACCTTAGATCTAGTCACCTGTGTACAGGTTAAGTAACCCCCCCCCCCTTCTTTAGGATGTAAATGCCTGGAGGTCAGGGACTGCCCCAACACCATTCCATCTGCTTCCCCAAAGCCTCGCAGGATGCCTTGAATCTAGCCTAACTGGAAAAAAAAAAACTGGTACACAGAGAAGTAAATGCAAAATGCATATGAAAGAGATACAAAATACTGGAGGATGTAGATACCAAAAAGAGGCTGGACAAAGAGACATCAATAGAAGAAGCCAAGAATTCTCAAAGGCAGAGGCAAGGAGAGAGTGAATGTAACAAAGGGGACTTCCTGCACTATGGTGTAGGAGAGTAAGTCAATGTGGCTAGGATCCAAATATAGAGGAAGTAAAGCAAACTGCAGCAAGGAGCCTAAATAAAAGGCAGCGCACATTCTTGAGTCAATTAACAGAAATATGAACAGACCAAAGCCAGGAGAGGAAGAGACAGAGAAGAGAGTACTTTTATAGAGTCCCTACTATGTGAAGGGCACAGCGCCAAGCTCTTGAGAAATAGTCTCATTTGATCTTCACAACAAGACCCTGGGAAGAGGGTGCTGTTGTTATCACTATTTTACAGTTGAGGAAAGGGAGGCAAACATGAGGTGACTTGTCCAGGGTTACACTAAGTGTCTGAGGCGGGACTTGAGATCCCTGACTCCAGGCCTAGCACTGGGTCCACTACACCACTTCATACTGACTGATAGGAACAAAAAGAATTACAAATTATTAACAGCCAGATTAAAGAATGCTCTTAGACCCTTATAGAAACATCTCTGAGAATTCACCTCCCACTCAGCAAAAAAAAAAAAAAAAAAAAAGTAAAGTTGTCAAAATACAGAAATAGTTCATGTTGGAGGTTTTATGGAAAAATGGGCCCATGAATACTCCGCTAATGGAGTTATGAATTTGTACAACCATTTTGGAAAGCAGTTTGGGACTCTGCAAAGAAAGCGTCTAACACATCCAATTCTCTTTGACCCACAGATTCCACTGCCAGGTATATACACCAAATAATCATTATGTAAAGAGGAAAAAAACCACTATAAGATCAAATGTACAAATATATTTAGAGCAACAGCAAAGGACTAGAAACAATGTAGATACCCATAGATTGAGAAACAGATTGAGACTGTTGTGATACATGATTATAATTACAATTATAATTGTATTATAATACAAGATGAATATGATGAATACAGAGAAGCATAGAAAGACTTAAATGAACTGATGCAAAATACAGGAAGTGGAGCCAAGAAAAAAAGAAACAATGATTAAAACCAACATATAAATGAAAGGAAATAGTCAATACTGCAAAAATACAAAAAGGACAACATGCAAATTAAATTCAAGCATGAGAGAAAGCCAAGTACTGAACTCAGAGGAACTCAGGCATACCTGGGTGTTAGTCTGCTCATCTATAAAATAAAGACTACCTTCCAACTTGAAATCTATGACAGACTACTAAGAGGAAAAAAGTCCACATATATACATTAGGAATATCTATAGCCCTTCATATTCATTTTCTTATCTGATTCTATCCAAGCTTTATTAGGCAAGTACTTTTTAAGTGCAGGTTCTAGTCTCTACCTTCTAAATATAGAAACAAAACTTAAAGAACATCAAAGAATGAATGCTTCAAATCACTTAGACGAGAAATGCAAATCAAAACAATCCACAGTTTTCACCTTACACTCAAAGAACTGATGGAAAGATGTCAAAAGATGGGAATCTTCAATGAAGGAGACAATATGGAAAGAGGTATATTGTCACTGGAACTTCAAGTCAGTATAATCATTTTGAAAAGTAATTTGTATTTGTTAAATTATTAAATTAAAATATCTATATTCTTTGACCCAGAGATTCTACTACTACAACCGAAGCCACTTTTTAAAAAAGTCCAAGCCAATACACCAAATACATTGCACATGTTCTCAAACTTTTTTGACCAGTTATACTGATTTCTTTTATTTCTTTTTTTAAGGATAAATAAATAAAAGTATTATTTGTTATATAAGACAGTTCTCTGGGACAGAAAGGGGAGGTGGATGAAATACACTGGATGAAATTATGGCAATGTAAAAAAAAAAAGAGCAATAAAAACATTTTTTTAAAAAATGAATGATTTATCCTTAAGTGGCAGAGTCAGCATTGAAACCCAGATCTCTTCTCACAGATGCTGCTCCAGCAAGACCCTTTCTAAGGAAGTTATGATCATTCTTTGCACAAGACAATTCAAACATATTCTAAATGTGAAGGCTGTACACAAGTCTAAAATAAGACATGTGAACCCAGAAAGTTTTCTACTCAGGGCCACAAGACCCTATCTGAATATAGTTATTGTCCAAAACGTGCAAAACTTGGAATGAACAGATCATGGAGCAATGTCAGACTAAGGGGAGGAAGGGGTTACTGGCAAAGTCAAAAAAAAAGTCCTTCCTTATTCAAAAAGTTGGAACCAGGAAGGCCTGTAGGCCATGGACAGTCATGTCAGCACTTCCTGCTTCTATCTAGGCCAGCTGGTGAAATATGGCAGGGAGAAGCAGTCATTTCTCCACCCTGCCCTCTAATATGACAGAAATCTCAAGAATAAAATCTCACCCGGTTCTCTGGAACTCAACTAGCTATAGCAACTTTGCCTATCAGGCACACAGCCTAGAAATGTAGGGGAGAAAAGCAAATTGAAATAGTCAAAAATAATAGTTATAATAACACCCCAACTCTGTAATTCCTACTCCTTGAGTTTTCACTAAGAACCTACTCACTATTATTTTACACAAAAACCAAACTCTGTTGTTTGTTTTCCAAATGCACAGTATATTAAAAGCAGCAATTTAAATGATGGACAATTGCTGCAGCCAAACATGCAAATGGTGAGAAGTTACTTCAAGCTCCAAGAGGACAAGGCTTATGCCTCCTTCCCATTTCTAGTACCTATTACTGTCTGGCACACAGTAGGGTTCAATTGCTGAATGAATGCACTAACAGTTGGCAGTGAGTGAGGCGAAAACCAAAGATTACTTTCCCTCACTTGCCATTTTTCTTGGGCTATTTAAGAAGGACTAGCACCTCTGGTATGAAGGCTTGCCAAGCCCTTTCCAGGAAAGGTGGCATCCACTTTCCACCCAACTCTCACCGGTGGCTCCAAGAAGCTGAAACAGGAAGAGTGGCCACATACCAGTAAAACTGTGGGAGTCAGGCTAAACCACGTGGAAAGTAACAACTGGCCTCAAACCTAACAGTGCATCTACTCCCAGCCTATGAAGACTGCCCACAGTGAAATGAGCAAACAGCAAAGATGCCAAGGTCAACCACTTCATCCCAAATCATCACTAGTCATACTAACTTTTGTCCTGCCAATGGACAATGATGACTGGCAGAGAGAATGAGGTAACAACTTTGGGCCACTCTGCCTGACTTAAATCCAACTCACTCAAAAGTTAGGATATCACCTCATAATGTCACTGACCCTCCTTTTCAAAAAGGAAGAACAAACAAAAGTTTCTCTTCTCAAAAGAAGAGGGTATAAAATATTTGGCAAAAGATGACCCTGGAACATGAGGATAAGAAGAGATGTTGAAAGTTATAAAAAGACCCTCTGAGAGTTCATCTACTAAAACCCTTCCCTTACCCTCTCATTTTCCATAAGAAGCAAACTGTAGCCCATGGAAGGACATGATGCATCTGAGACCATATAGGTCACAAAGGCCAGAGCTGGGACTGAAATACAGGTCCTGTGCCTACTACATCTTGGGTGCTACTTCCCAGCCTTCAAGATAGTCTTCTTTTGATAAAAACCTAAGTCCTGAGATCACAGCAATCAGATATGACTAAGCAAAATATCTTAGTTTTCCCATAAGCTGGGTTGTTTGATGGTTCAAAATTTGCATTCTTACCACTCTAGAAACAGAGCCATCATATCTGTCACTATTTAAACACTATCTGAATTCAAGATTCAATTAAGGCAGTCACAAGATTAAAAAAATACATAGTTATAATGATTGCATTTCCTCACAAATAATTACAGATCTAGTTTCTGATACAAAAGAAATGCAAACAAATTTACTACCTCAACTACAGTAATTCTGCTTCTATTTCTTCTCCTTATGCTACACTCAAATTGGTAAAACAAGAAAACAAAAAAAATTACAATTATGCCACAGAGAACTGACAAGAAAGGTGAAGTTTCTTAGGGAAGGCTTTAAGTGGATGATAAATGAAACCAAAGCTTGATTGACATGAGTCATATCTCAAAAATGAAATAGAATTTAATAGGAAACAGATGAAAGAACAGAATAACACAATAAAATTAATAATAATAATAAATGCAATTCAGCAACACTCATCATTAACCTCATTTTTATATTGGGCACTGAAAATACAAGGATGAAATGAAACAAAGATCTTGCTCTCAAGAAATGTAAGGTTAGGGATGATAATGGAGAACAAATGTCAAACCAAAAATAAAAGGTTTCCATATGGAAAAGGGTAAATTGTCAAAAAAAAAAAAAAAGATCCATTTGAATGTACAGAGAACAAGTTCCTAATCCAGATTTTTAAGACATGAAGGCAGACTTCAGCCCTACCTTTGAAGTTGAAACTGCTCCTCAATGAGAACTGTCCACAAGTGGAATGTATTTTTAGGATGGAGTGAATTCTCCATCACTGGAAGACAAGAAGTTGAAGCTGATGACCACTTTTCAGGAACACTATTGTGGGGATTCCTGTTCAGAGAAGAATTAAATGACCACTGAGGTCCCTTCCAAGTCTATGTGACTATGTTCTCAAAACAAATTGTTTTAAGTGATAGGACATTTCTTATGTATGGAAGGATCTTATATATAATCAGCTCTCAAGAGGATAATGGATTCACTATTTTATCCTTTCAATTTATCATCCTCTGCCTCAATCATTTTATCTTTCACTTTTAAAATATTTTTTTTCTGATCAATTCCCACACTTTTACTGAAAACTGAATCTTCTTCATTCTACTTCATTTGTATCACCCTTATGAGTAGGTGGATGCTAAAGCTCAGTTCTGGATCCTCTTCTTTCTTTACCTGCTTGTGATTTCATCAACTACCATGAATTAAATAAACATTTCTGTACAGATGATTCCCAAATCTGCATATCCAAGTTTTCTCTTTTATCTGCCACACATTACCACTTGACTAACTGATAAGCAGTTCAAATTCACCATACCAAAACCAGAACTTGATGTATTTCCTTTAAACCCAAGCTCCCTAACTTCCTATTTCTGGAGAGGGTTCCACCATCCTTCCAATCATCTAGGTTCAAAACCTAACTCATCTTCAGCCTTTCACTCTTCTTTGCTTCCACATCACCTTGCCAAGTCTGGCCCTGAAACATCCCTCCTACCAGGTCCCTCCTTCTCACACTTAAGAGTCACCTCCAAGGTACAGGCCCTCATCACCTCTGATCCAGGCTACTACCACAGCCTCCAAATAATCCTTCACATGGCTACCTGGTTGATATCCCTAAAGCATAGGTGTAACCATGTTACTCTCTTCTTCAAAAAGCTTCAGAGGCTCCCATTACCTCTGGAACAAAGCACAAACCACTCGTTTATATTTTCAGCCCTTCACACAAAGCTGGCTGTGGCCAGTCTCTGCAGAACAACTTCACCTGATTGCTCCCGCTCACACACATCACTTCCTAGGCAAGCTGGCCTAGTCCCCATTCCTTCTCCAGGACATTCCATGTCCCCCCCTACTTCCCCCTCCTACCAGAACCTTTTCAGGACTCCCTTAGCCCTGCTTAGCCCACAAGTTACTTTGTATTGACTCCACATATATTTTCTATTTACTTATCTGTTTATCTGTCCATTCTCCATCCCCACCACAACACCAGCAGAAATGAGAACTCCTTGAGATAGAATTGTTTCTTTCTTTCTAACAGCTCCTGGAACACTAGCACATAGCAGGTACTAGAAATGGACTAAACTGAACCCTTAACTCCCATCCTTCCTCTTCCTGCTCAACTGTTTTAATTCCAATTTTGACCCTAAAATTTCAGTCCTTTCTTTTCAGTCCTCACTAAATTTGGTTTGATTGTTCTGAGTCAAATACAGCATGCAGCTCTAAGGTATACAAAGCTAAACAAAATAAAGAAGACAGGGAAATACAAACAATAGTGAACACTAATAACTGCCTTGATGGCTAGCTAAGCATGTGCTTCCCAAAACTATAATAGTCGGCTCTTGAACCATCTGCCAAGAGTGGAGATTAAAGCTTCCTTCTCTCTCCCTCCTTCTCTCCACCCTCCCCTCCCCCTGATATTTTCTCTCTCTCTCTCTCTCTCTCTCTCTCTCTCTCTCTCTCTCTCTCT
>JAJPUD010000586.1:614023-633245 GCA_023553655.1 Myrmecobius fasciatus
GTGTGTGTGTGTGTGTGTGTGTGTGTGTGTGTGTGTGTGTGTGTGTGTTCTATCACTGGCCAATGAACCAGGCCTGTGATTTTATTTGATCCAGATCAATCAGCACCTGTTCTGGAGTCTCAGAGAGTTTCCTGGCCTTGCCGCCACTACTGCATGCAAATTCAAATGCAAAGTATCTACAGAGTGAATACAGGATATGTGGCATTTCAAGCCTTTCAAGGCATTTTTTTCTCCATTTCCTGTAGCATTTTCCCTGAGACAGGGAATTTGAGTACTATTTGTTCTATTTTTACAGATAAAGCAGCTTATTTGAAACTATGCATAGTCTTTGATCCAACAGTGTCTCTACTGGGTCAATATCTCAAAGAGATTATAAAAAAAAAAAAGGGAACAGGATCCCCATGTGCAAAAATGTTTGTTGCAGTCCCTTTTTGTGGGGGCAAAGAATGGGAAACTGAATGGATGCCCATCAGGTTGGGGATGGCTGAATAAGTTATGATCTATGAATGTTAGGGAGTATTATTTTTCTGTGAGAAACGACCAGCAGGACGATTTCAGAGAGGCCTGGAGAGACTTGCATGAACTGATGCTCAGTGAAACCAAAACATTGTACACGGCAACAACAAAACTATCCAATGATCAACTCTGATGGACTTGACTCTTTTCAACAATGAAGTGATTCAGGCCAGTTCCAATGAAATTGTGAAGAGAGCCATCTGCACCCGAAAGAGGGCTGTGGGGACGGAATGGAGATCACAACATAGTATTTCCATCATTTTGTTGTTGTTTGTGTGCTTGTGGGTTTTTTTCCCATTTTTTTCCCTTTTTTTTTATCTGGTTTTTCTTCTGCAGCATGATAAATGTGGAAATATGTTTAGAAAAATTGCACAATTTAACCTATATTGGATTACTTACTGCCGAGAAGAAGGGGTGGGAAGGGAGGGAGAGAGAAAAGGCAATAAAGCCTATGGAACTGAAGCTGGGCATGTCACACAGTCTTAGCTGGCCCTAAGAAGTGACCTGCTAGATGAGTCGTGGTGGGTGGCCCATGGAACCCAGCTGGCTCCTGATTCACTTTCCTCATTGGTAAAAGGAAGTAATAATAACCCCTTCCTCACCAGCTCCAATTGTGAGGCTCCAATGGGACAATCTTGACAAATCTTAAAGAGCTATACAAATGCCAGCTTTTCTTATTGTATCAGATAATAGTAGCCTCTCATCATCCAATCATGTCAATGCAAGTGATGCTTTATCCATTCGTAGTCTCTAAGGGCCTTGGTGACTTAGGACAATGAACATGGAGTCAGGAAGTCCTGAGTTTAAATCTGGTCTCAGATACTAATTATGTGACTCTGGGTAAGAAACTTAACTTCTCTGTGCCTCAGTTACCTCATCTGTAAAGGAAGGATCTTCCATGGTTGTAGTGAAGATAAGATAACATTTGTAAAGTTCTTTGCCAACCTTAAAATGTTAGATAAATGCTAGCTATCATTATTAATGCCAGTCTCTTCGCTGGTGGTCATTTGAAGGGACCCACAGAGGCCCAGATCTTCTCCCACCACATTGCCACAACACCTGAAACTTTGCCATTAGCAAGTCATTGGTGGGCAGAGGTGATGAAGTAAAATGAGCTCTTCCTTCAGATCTAGTTGACAACTTATTTAGTCCTTGTGTAACTGAGTTGAATGGGCCTTGTGGCCAGAACTGAGAACATCCCAACTCCAAACACTTGCTAAGTAACCCAGGGGGAGGCGTTGCCTTTTGCTGAGCCTCAGTTCCCTCATCGGTAACACAGGGCTATTACCCTCAGTATTTACTTCCCAAGGTGCACTAATCATTTGGCACAACTTGGGGTGATTCACTGTCAATACAAATGGTCCTTATTCTTTGGGGTCAAACATTAACTTCTGAAGGCTCCTTTAAAAAAAAAAAAAAAGATTTGCGAAGTACTAACTTTATCTTATTTGGGCCTCACAACAGACCCAAAAAAATTACTACATGTATCCATTTTACAAATGTGGGTATTAAGGCATTGAGAAACAAAATGACTTGAGTAAGGTCATACATAAAGTTCATAAGTATAAGGTGAGCAAAACCCAGATCTTCCTGATTTCATATCCGGCCTTTGCGCCACTCTCATAAAGCATCCTTGTTCTCCCAGCTCTGCTCACCTCACTCCACATCAGTGAATAACACTCTCCCTACTTTTCTCTGAATTCTCCATAGTCACTCTTTTTACACACAATAATATTTTATTCCATCCATCTGAGAAGGTTGTTAACCATTCTCCCATCAATGGACACTTACCTTCCCAGGTTTTTTAGTACAACTTGTTCTCTCTAGATAGAGACAAGCCTTCAAACAGTTCCTCCTTTTCTGTGCTTGGAGTGAAGTGGGAATGGTGGAGAGAAGGATTGCATTTGGGAGGGTCAGCAGTTTTCTGAAGGCCTTCACAATTCTACCTCTGTTTATGAAGTTGCCATGGGTTTCTGCTCTAAATAGTTTTCTCCATTTCCTTTTTTTGCTCTTTCTCTGTTGTGAATATCTCCTAGTTCTGGGTCTCTTTTCCACTGGACAGCTGCTGAGGTCAAAGGGCCATAGTTTACTCAGCTGGGGCTCTATCTTCTACAAGAGCTCTGACCTGATCCTAGACTTCTAGGGAGGTACCCCCAAATCCCATAATAACTGTTTTATGCCTGTATATGTACAAGGAAATAGAGGTGACCAAAGGGCAGTTCTTTGCTTTTTCTGTCTGTATTCCCAGGGCCTAGCCCAGCGTCTAGTAGTAGGTACTTAATAAATGGTTTTTACCTGACTTATTAATTGGTAGGACTTTAAAGTACTCTGGACTGATGATGATAAGAGTCTAAATACCTGGGGGCATGTGGAAATGGAAATGATAGGGTGATTAAAGGGATAATATAAAGAAAGATGAGGAAAACTAGTAGTATTCCCATATGCCCTTTGACTGCTGTATATCAGGTGATGGGGTGAGAAGCCAGTGTAAATAGATGAAAGTCCTTTGACATGGACTGCTTCCTTGGGGACCATGGTTCCTTGGGCAGGATCTCTTGAGGGAGTTAGTTCATGGGTTGGAGGGGACAGAGAGACAGAGACGTAAACTGAGACCCAGAAAGAGACAAGAGTCAGAAGTAAACAGAGGCACCCAGAGATAGCCACAGAGAAAGAGACAGAGAGACAAAGTTAGAAAGACAGATTGAGATAAGTAGGAAGACAAGAAAGATAGCAGTAAATTTTGATATCAGCAGCCATTCAGCATCACCGCTATATTTTACCAATAAGGAAACTGAGGCTCAAGGAGGGGAAGTTAACTTATCTTCAGTACCATTCTGCCTCTCTGTTGTTCTATTTGGCTTAAGAGGACAGACTGGACCAATAGTGGAAGCTGCAGGGAAGCAGTGAGACTTCCCACTAACTGGAGCGATTCCCAAAGGGGCCTGGGCTGTGTGGGAGGCGGAGGCTCCAGGCCACTGGAGGTGATCCCACATCACATGATGGTGAAGAAGGGATTCTTGTTCAGAAATGGATCTGCCCTGCTGGCCTTTCCAGTCCCCTCTCTGAGGATGCAGGACTCTGGGACCCAGGCTCGGAGCACCTGGGAGCTCCGACATTCTACCAGCCTCTGAAAAACCACTAATGGACTGGAGGGGTCAAGGAAGGCCCCCTTCAGGAAGCAGGGCTTGAGGGGTCCTGGCTAAAATGGCAGGAAATTGTGGCCAGGCCCTGGGGAAGGGGCAGGTCCTTGAAGGCAGGAGCTAAGTAAAGGAAGGAGCAGGTCTGCGCCCTGGGAGTGGGATGAGGAGAGGGGCTCCATCAAGCCTAGGGGAAAACATCAATTAGGGGGGCAGCTGTGCCAGAGCCCCTGACTGCTCTGTCTTATAGCTCTGATTTCAGAGAACACAGATCTGTCCCAGGAGTGCTTTGACCCAGTGACTCGGACAGACTGATGGGGAAAGAGGGTGGCTGGCTTGGGGTTGGTCCCTGGACCAGCATCTCCCAAAGGGACTCAGTCCAGAGTGGGGGCTGGGTCTCAGCCTCCTCTGCCCACACCTCCCCCCCCTTTCATTTCCTCATCACTCCTCTCCCCGGCAGAGGCTGTGGGCACTGGCAGGGTGTGGGCAGAATGAGGACATCCTGTAGAAGAGGAACAGGCAAGCCGGCGTCTGGAGGCCCTGGCTCAACTGCCAGGTTTTCCATCTGAGAAGCATTCATGAGGTCCACTACCCTCCCCCTGCAAGCCCAGCCCAGCCTGCAGCCTTCCCGGCAGCTTGCCATGGGCCGTGTCCATCCTCGGTTACCTGTTCTGAAATGTCCAACATTAAGTCCACTAAGACTGCTATTGGAGGCAGGGACGGGGTCTCCTGAAGGTCCAAAAGGAAAATGCCTCTCAGGTCTTAGACTAGTTCACTGCTACAACCGGGCTGCTGGCCCTAAAGGATTGGCTAAGGAAGATACAGTGGAAGGAGGGAGGCAAAGGGGCAATGGCGGGAGGGAGGTACCTGTGATGGGAGAGGAATGGTACCTTGGGAGTGGAGGCAGAGGGGAAAAGGAGAGAGGGGGAGAACCTTGCAGAGGGAGGAGGGAGGCTGCCAGGACAGCCCCTTGGTCATGAAGCCACAGGCCAGAGCTTTCTGCCTCGACCTCCTCCTGCTTAGGCACCCAACACGACTGGGTTGAGCCCTGCCTGAGGACTTGGGCTGGCAGCAGCCAAGCTGAGGAATAGGAAGGGGTCTCATTAGGTGGGAAGAGGGGGAAGAAGTCAGTACTCCAATCCAGAAGCTGGGGAAGAGTCACTGATCCCACGGCTCCTTCCTTAGTCCTCCAAGCCTGGCACTGCCTACCCAGGAATGCAGGGCAAGTTATAAAACCTTCCTGACATAACAAGGTGGGGGGAGACCCCAAATGGCTTCTCCAGCCCTGTTAGCCCTGGTTTCTGACCTGATGGATTTCCAAGTTGGACGCCCCGTTTCTGAAGCCCCCAGCCCAGGGAAGCTGCAGCAGACGGGGCTCGGAGTAGAAGCATCCTAGACTGCCAAGAGTTCCCATGGAGATGTCCCACCTAAGGAGAAAGAGCCACTCTCCAAATTCTACCTCTGCTTTGCCCTGGGACCTAGCTCACCAGCCCTGCCTAGCAAGGAGTAAAGTGGGGACAGAAGGACTTCAACCAAAGCCAGGAATTGCAGGAGACTCATTCTGCTCGAATAGTTTTCAATCAGGTCTGACTCTTGAAGGAGGAGATGCACAGGGATAGAATCTGGAGCCAGGGAGCAGCAGCCTTGGGTCAAAGGTCCAGCAACCAGCACAGAGGATGGGCAGGGATATGGACTCTGCCTCCTTTTACTGCTCCGGCATGGGCAGAGATGGAAATCTAGTTCAGGTCCTACCTAGATCCAGGCAGCAAACTACTAAGGCAAAAACATTTGGTCTTAAATGCTCCGGGTCGGGGACAGGAGGACAGACTTGAATAGCGTTATCTCTGGGACTGTAAACTTGAACTTGTACAGTAGAACGTGGCTGCTACCTTGAATTCTAGGGACAATCCTATCAGTGGCTCCTTCTACCACTCTAGTCCCTGAGCCCCTTCTAGTATGCTTCCTTTTAATAATCAGTTAGTAGACTCAATCAGTTTTAGCAAAGGCACTTACTAAAATGCAAGAACATTTGGTACAAAATTTTCTCTCCAGACTCATTCTCTCCCAAGTACATAGAGCAACTTTGGGAAGATTGGGCTCAGACTGAGTGAATGGTAGTGAAGTAAGGTACACATGTGGCTAATGTGGAAATCCTTTTCCCCTTCAGAGAATCCTCCTGTAGTTTCCCTGAAGGACAATGTCTATGGCACTCCTCTTAGATACAAGAGGACACCTGTGCTAAAATGGCTTCCTTCCTTAGAACCATCTTTCTACATCTCTCTTTTCTCCACATATCTCTACTTTTGCAGCAATCTGAGCTCAGTAGGAAAGCCAAAGGAGTAACCTGCATTCCCGTCACTCCTCTTCTTCTCACTATCAGCCATTGCCACCTGAGGAACACTTGGCAGGCTTCCCAGGATCTTTGGATTTTTCAGAACTTAACAAGGTCCCTGTATGTTTCCAATTTAGAATATTTATTTGCCCAAGATCAGGAAAGAAAGAAAAAAACAAAGAAACAGATTGGCCATATGCTCAAGACCACCAGTGTTAGGTAAAGAAATGAAGACATATTAGAACACAAGTCATTCCCCAATTGATAAATGGTCAAAGGACATGAACAAACAATATTCAGATAAAGAAATTAAAACCATCTATGTCATATGAAAAAATGCTCCGAATCATTATTGACTAGAGAAATGCAAATTAAAACAACTCTCAAGTGCCACCTCACACTTCTTAGATTGGCTAAGATGAAATGAAAAGATAATGATAAATGTTGCGGGGATGTGGGAAAACTGAAATGCTAATGCATTGTTGGTGGAATTGGGAAATGATCCAACCATATCAAATTATGCCCAAAGGGCTATCAAACTGCACATTCCCTTTGTCCCAGCAGTATCACTACTGAGTCTGTAACTGAAGGAAATCATAGAAGAGGGAAAAAGGACCCACATGTGCAAAAATGTTTGTAGCAGCTCTTGTTGTGGTGGCAAAGAATTGGAAAATGAGTAGATGCCCATCGATTGGGGAATGGCTGAACAAGCTATGGTATAGGAAAAAAAATAGAGGAGATATAAAAAATGATGCATAAGTTGATTTTAGAAAGGCTTGGAATGATTTACAAGAACTGATGCTGAGTGAAACAAGCAGAACCAGGAGAATATTGTACACAGTAACAGCAAGATTATGTGATGATCACCAATGAAAGACTTGGTGCTTCTCAGCGGTTCAGTGACCCAAGGCAATCCCAATAGACTTTGGAAAGAAAACGCCATCTGCATCCAGAAAAAGAACTAAGGAGACTGAATATAAATCAAATGTTCACTTCTTTTTTCTGTTTTTTTTTTCTCTTTCCCATGGTTTTTCCCTTTTGCTCTAATTTTTCTCTCCCAACATGATTCATCAAACAATGTGTTAAAATAAATAAATAAATGAAGATAACTGCCAACTTTCAGGTGACTTCTCAACCTGATTGCAGCCAGGAAGAAAGAGAGACACAGAGTGGCAGGCCACCCTTTTGTATACTAACTGAATTCTGGCTCAGTTGCCACTTAGGGAACTTTCATTATCTCTCATTGCAAACCCCTGAATCATCAGCTCTTCCAGTCCAACAGTCATTTAGGAGACTCTTCATTATCTCATAGTACAAACCCTTCAGTTGTGCATGGTTGAAAGCAGGCCCCAAATTTCATATGGTGAACTGGAGCCAAGTAGGAGATATCTGCAAATGCTCCAAGGAATTGTCCCTAATGGATGATTCACTCACATGGTGCATGTAATGCCATTGAAGTCAAAAGCATCTCCTTGGAGTAGAATCTCAGGCTCATTGCTTGTCAGCCCTGCCTTGTGCATTTGTCTATAAAGGTCTGTCTGAAGCCAAGGGTCAACAAGTCCAGATGAAACCACCCAGAGCATTGAATGAACTAGTCCAGGTAGTTATTGAGCCACATTCTTGATCTTTGAAAAGTGACAGAAAATGGGTGAGGTGCTAAAGGGTTGCAGAAGGGCAAATGTTGTCCCTCTTTTCAGAAAAAGAAAGCAGAATAGAATTGACTTTTGACCAGGAGGAATGATTTCAATCCTGGAAAAATTCCGTTTTAAAATGATGGTTTGTGAGTCTGGCACTCAGCTTCCTTCTGATAATCCATAAATCATAACTTTCTATTTCTATTGAATCTCCCTAAACAAACTAGAAGAAATCGTGTGGCAGAGTAAAGCAACAGGTGGTTACTTAAAACTGAATACAAGGCAAATGACCAGGGAAGCTCCCTCCCCCCAAACACCCCACCATATGTACAGAAGTACACTGCCTCATGGATTGCCCAAGCACTCATGGCAGAGGGGGAGCTTGCTGAGATAACTTATGCTCCTGAGGGTGCAGTCCTGCTTAAACACACTGTTCCTCTGAAGCTGGATTTTCATCTGTAGGGGTACCTTCTCTCAGATTGCTGTTGAGCTATTATTAGTAGCATCTGTTACTTCTCTGTTATGTCGCCATTGTTAAATGGCTTCTTCTCTAATGGGGTGTTTATAGCACTTTTGTGAGTTCGCCTCAGAGCAGCACCCAGCCAGCCCCCAGCAAATGTTCTCAGCTTCAGTGTTCCTCCTTCATTGAGTCTTCCTCCCTTTCAGTGAGAACCTTCCTCATGCACCTGATGGTTAGATTAAAGTGGTTAAATTCATTTGAACTTCCTTCATACCCCCAGCAACTATCTTGAAAATCACCAAAGACTTCACTTAGCAAGCCTGAAGGGGAAGGGTGTGGTGAGTGACTTTTGTTCTGCTCTCAGCAGCTGCACCCAGATTACTTCTTTGCTTAGTGGAGGATTTAGAAAGAGAAGTCTTTATCATCAGGTGCCAGCATGACTTCATCAAAAGCTGGCCGGGCCAGTACTTCCTTTTCCAACAAGCTCCCTGGACTAGTAGAGCAAGGGTATGTGATAAACCCATGTGCCGGAGCCAAACATTTCACAAAGTCTTTCCTGTTAGCCTACAGCCAAGATGGAGACGTGGGCTCCAGCAGACTAGAGACGGTTCTGTTCAGAATTGTCGGACGGTTACATTCAGGGTTGTTGGAATCACTATAACCAAAGTACACGCATTCATGGACAACTGAAAAGTCTTTGGTAGTGTCCCTGTGTCTTAACTTGTTGGCCCTATGCTATCTTAATGGGTTTTGTTTTGTTTTGTTTGTTTTGTTTTTTGTTTTGTTTTTGTCAATGACTCGAATGAAGACAAAAATCAATCAGTCAAAAAATATTTATTAAGCATTTTCTCCGAGGGCCATTTAGAAATTTGCCCGTATCACATGGTGACAGTCTCAATTCTGGGAAAGATAGGTAATTCCCTAAATATGAGTGCCAAGATCCAAAAATACTGCATGGGGCAAAATGAATAAGATTAAAGGTAATGGATATAACTCTATAATTGCACATTTTGTCACAAATTTAGCATCACATGGATACAATGCAAGAAGCGTGACTAGGCATTTCAGTGGCCTGCAAGCTCAAGATAAGTCTACAGTATGATATGACAGACAAAAGAAAAAAATGACATCTTCACCTCTTGGAGGAGGAGGGCCAGGAAGAGGGAAGCAATGGTCTGCCAGTAACTACATAAACCATTCTCATCAGCCTGCTTGGTTGGGAGCAGGGGAATAGAAGGAAGCTAGGTGACCCAGTGGATAGAATGCCAGGCCTGGAGTTGGGAAATTTTTTTTTTTTGAGCAGTCATTTTCAGTCATGTCTGATTCTTTGCAACCCCATTGACCCCTCTGCCACTAGAGCTCAGTACCTTCTCTCCAACTTCAGGTGTAAGAGCATGAGAGATTGAAAGGTTAAATAACACACCCAGTGTCACACAGCCAGTATATGTCAGAAGCAATACTTGAACCCAAGTATTGCTATCTAATTATGACCTTTATAATCCCTACCCCTAGGTAGTTGTAGTCCTTATGTATTTTGCTTTCCTAACTCTTCCTACTTCACTTTGCATTGGTTCATTTTTGTTTGTTTGTTTTTTTTATTGGTTCCTTTAAAAAAAATTCTAGATTTTTTTTTTTACATAAGGAAATTGAGGTTAAGTGATTTGCCCAGGGTCACACATCTATAAGTATCAAGTGTTTGAAGCTGGATTTGAACTTGGTTCTTTCTTCCTGACTCCAGAGCAGGTACTTTATCTGTTGCAGCGCCACCTACTGATTTATACATTGGTTCATATAAGTCTTCCTATAATGCTTCTATGGCCCTGGAGAAAATTTGAAAAAAATATCTCTCACCCTCTTCTTCACTGAGATGGGGGAATCTATGAGTATGGAATGCTACATCAGTTATCAGACACCATTGATACATGGGCTTGTTTTGCTGAGCTGCCTTTTTTCTCTCCCTATTTTATTATTTATTATGAGTCTGGGAGCAGGGGGTGGAGAGAAAAACATTCAGAAATGAAGGTGGTATCAAAATAAAAGTATCAATAAAATGGAGAGAGCTTTGATAGCAAAGAGAATAGGAAAATTCCATTTAGTTACAAGTTTAGGAAGTTGAACTTTAAAGTAGACCTTTGAAACAAAGGAATTCAATGCTTAATAGTATTTAACTAGATTTAAACTTGACTTATTTGATTATTAGAATCTTTTCTTGAGGTGTATTTTTTTTTTGCTGAGGCAATTGAGGTTAAGTGACTTGCCCAGGGTCACACAGCTAGGGAATGTTAAGTGTCTGAGACCAGATTTGAACTCAGGTCCTCCTGACTTCAGGGCTGGCGCTCTATCCACTGCATCACCTAGTTGCCCCATTGAAGGGTACTTTAAATACAGATGTTTATTACAAAAAAATCAAACTCTGTATTGCCTTTGACCCTGCATTACCACTTCAAGATCTGTATTCCAAAGAGATCAAAGAAAAAGGAAAAGGAAGAAGGAACCCCCATATATCGAAATATTGATAACGGCTCTTTTTGTGGTGGCAAAGAATTGGAAACTGAAGGGATGCCCAACAATAAGAGAATGGGTGTACTATATAACTGTGATGGAAAATTATTGTGCTGTAAGAACTGAGGAGGGGATGGTTTCAGAAAAACCTGGAAAAACCCAAATGAACTAGTGCAAAGTGGAGTGAACAGAACCAGGAGAACATTGTGCAAGGATGATCCACTGTGGATGACTTGTCAATGCTGTTTCAGACAATGATGCAAGACACTTCCAAAGGCCTCATCATGAAGCACGTTATCCATCTCGAGAGAGAAAAAAGCTTTTGATTTTACTTTTCTTGCTTTTTTTTTTTTTTTTTGGTAACATGGCTAATATGGAAAGTGTTTTGCATGACTTCATATGTATAATTGATATCACATTTCTTGCCTTTTCAATGGGTGGGACAGAGATGAGAGGGAGGAAGAGAATTTAGAACTTAATTTTTTTTAAATTAATGTTAAAAATAAATATTAAAAAACCTCAAAGATTAGCTTCTATTATAATGAATATTTTCTAGAAATTGTTCATTGCATTAATCTTTTTTTCCCCACATGGTTAGAAGAGATGTTATTCTCAGGAGTACAGAATAGGAGAAATCTCGACCGATTGTCAATTTTCCCTTCTTCTCGAGATGCTGAACCTTCAGGCTCTTGTGCTCAACCATACAAATTAGCCCTACCCCAGGTCCTAACAGAAATCTAGTGATGGAGAAAGTAACTGTCCTTGCATTTCGAATCTTCCTCTATCTCTATGCTTCTGGAGAAAGGATATTCTCTCTCCTCTCTCTCTTTCTCTCTCTCTCTCTGTCTCTGTCTCTCTTTCTCTCTCTTTCTCTCTGTCTCTCTGTCTCTCTCTCTGTCTCTGTCTCTGTTTCTGTCTCTCTCTGACTCTCTTTGAATCTCTATGCAAACCTCTGTTTCTGTCTATCTACCTCTGTGCATGTCTCTCTCTGACTCTGTTTCTCTGTGTGTCTCTGTCTCTCTCTGTCTCTCACTCTGTCTCTGTCTCTCTTTTCTGTCATTACAGTGCATTTGACCTTGGGTATGAACCCCTGAGTGTGTTTTGCAGTAACAAGAATGCGCCACTTGGGTCAGGGTGGGTGGAGTTGGTTAAACATTAGTGAGCTGATAAAAGCAGGTGGAGGAGGAAGGGCTCTTGTTTGCTGAGGAGCAGGGGGACCAGGTCTCCCTGAGGTGTGGAGGCTCAGGGTTTGCATGTCCACACTCCAAATACAAGGGACCTGGAAAGGGGCGTCTGAGGCAGTTGGCTTGCAGGTTGAGAGCTGGAAGGGACCTCAGAGGCCAACTACCTTCTCCTTTCACAGAGGAGGAAACTGAGGCACAGAGCAGAGGACCTGCCTTTGGCCATACAGGTGATGAGTGGTAGGGTTTTAACCCATGTTGGAAGAACTTTAGGGGTTATATGAGTCTCTAGGGGATGCCTGAGGGCACAGAGCACCAACCCTGGAGTCAGGAAGAGCCAAGTGCAAATCCAGCCTCAAACACTTCCTGGCTGGGTGATCCCGGACAAGTCACTTCACCCTGTTTCCCTCAGTTTCCTCATCTGTAGAGAAGGAAATGACCAACCTCTTCAGCGTCTCTGCCCAGAAAGCCCCAAATGGGGTCACAGAGAGTCAGACACGACTAAACAACCCAAAGGGCTTTTCTCATCTAGTCCATTGAGGCCCAAAATGTGTTAGTGGCACAAGGTGCTGCAGAGAGTGAGTGACAGAGCCGGGATCTGAATCCAGATCGAAAGAGACCTTAAAGGTCATTGAGTCCAGTCCATTTTCAAGATGAGGAAACTGAGTCTCCAAGAGAAGAGGTTTACTCAGGGTCACACGGGTTGAGTGTTAGAGCTGGGATTTGAACCCAGGGCTTCTGGCTCCAGATCCAGTCTCTTCCCGGACATCCTGATGGAGGGCCCGAGGCCTCAGGGAGGCTTATCCTTGGGCTGTCTGGACAGATGTTGAATCCCATCCTCTCCCCTCCTGAATATCCTCATGGTCCCTTCCACAATGGCTGCCCTCCCCTGGGCTTTCTTTCAGATTTCAGGGGTCCGAGGCTGCCGGTCTTCCCCTCCCCCACTTCCGGTGTCCTGATCTCCGGGGGCCCCTCCTGAGGCCTCACCTTGGCCATGGCACTTCAGCTGGAGAAGGTCACCTGGTGGGTGACTCACTGGGATGACGTGGAGCAATCGGGCCCTTTTCCACTCCTTCCCCCAGAGGGTGAGAGGAGCCAGCAGGGAGTGAGTCACTCTGCAGCAGTGGGTGCACGCCAGCTTGGGTGGGAGCCTCGGTGCTGATGAATGTAGGTCTGAGTGTGCAGCTGGCTTCCGCCAAGCCCTCAGGGGTGCCCGGGCAAGGAGGAGGAGGGTAGAATAGCGGGTCTCATGGCAGACGCCACATGGATGCAGTGATCCAAAGAGAAAGGGCCGGCAAGGCTGGTGGAGGGGGTGCCCTGCTGCCCACTTCTCTCCCGGGACGGGGCCCCGGGAGGAATTAAGAGGTTCACCATGGTCTGGAGTTCCCAGAAGCAGCAGCTCCAGGCAGGGCAGCTTCTTATCCTGGTCAGTACCGCCTCCAGGGAGGCTGCTTCCATTTTTCAGGAATGGCAAAAGTAGGAAGAGGACTGAGGCCAGAGGGAAGGCTAGCAGGAAACAGGAGGGAGTGGGGCAAGGACAGAGGGTGGGGGCTAACCCAGAACCCCAGAATTCAGGGACTAGCAGAGTGCAGAACTCTTCATACCCTCTCCAACGAGAGGCTTTCCAAGTTGGGTAGGAAGACACACAGGGACTCTGTGTGTGTGTGTGTGTGTGTGTGTATACGAGTGTGTACATGTGTGTACGTGTATATATGTGTGTGTACGTGTGTGTACGTGTGTGTGTGTGTAACACCTGCTCTCAGCCACTCACCTGGAAGTCAGTAGCCCAATTTGAGCCTCAGCTTCCTCACCTATAAACTAGACGAGACTCCTGGCTCCCCAGGGTGGCGGTCTCTCCTCTCAAGAGTTCCAGGAGGAACTGAGGGGCTGAGGGCCCTTCCCCAAGTCTGCGGTTCCCGAGGGCTCAGAAGTCCAGCGGCACTGCTCCGTCACCCACCCCCCTCCCTGATTGGGACCACCAGGGGCTCTCCTGGTACGCAGAGTTAGGAGGAGGACTTGTCCCACTGAGCGCAAATCCAGCCTCAGATCTTGCAGCTGCCAGCCTGGGCAAGTCACCTGACCATGTCTTTAAAATGGGGACAATAAGAGCACCTCCCTCCCAAGGTTATGGTGGAGATCATATGTAAAATGCTTTGCAAACTTGAAGGCATTCTATAAAGGTTACTTATTTATTGTGGTACTGCTGCTACTTCTTCCTCTACTTCCTCTACTGATCCAGGAAGAAAGGAAATCACCATTTATCAAACATTTACTATGGGCCAGGCACTGAGCTAAGCATTTTACAAGCATATCTCCTTTGATCCTCTCAACCACTCTGGAAGGTGGGTATCAATGTGATCCCCATTTTACATTTTGGGAAACTGAGGCAGACATAGTTTTAGTAACTTGCCCAGAGTCACATAGCTAGTAGCTGAAGTCATATTTGAATTCTGACCTTTCTATCCATCGCACCACGAAAGGGAGAGGACATTGCCCAGGAGAGGGGGAAGCAGGGAGAAGGGCACTCCATGCACACGCTCAGCGTTCTGAGCCCTTGGGGCTCCTACCTCTCCAGCCAATCAGAAGGCCTTTCATCATTATATAGTGTCTAGCTCTCCATCACACACAGTCACACAGCGCCTTGGACTGAAACCAGGGGAAATTATCTGCACAGGCTTCAAGGACTGACCTTCATATTGCATTTAAATTGGTTATTTATTAAGGCAGCACAGTGCCATAGGCGGAAGGCTGGCCGCAGAGCCGAGAACCTTAGGGGCCAGTCAGGGCCCTGATGATTTCTGGCAGAATGTCCCTTAGCAAAGTCATTTTGACTCTAAGTGTCCCAGGCAGAAAGTGTCCTTCTCCAGGGATTCCCAATACCAGTGAAACCACAAGTCCAGCTTTGCTCCCCATTTATTAATTAATTTATTAATGTCCCGGGGCAGCTAGGTGGCGCAGTGGATAGAGCACCAGCCCTGAAGTCAGGAGGACCTGAGTTCAAATTTGTTCTCAGACACTTCACATTCCCTAGCTGTGTGACCTTGGATAAGTCACTTAACCTCAATTGCCTCAGGAAAAAGCAAAAAAAAAATTATTAATGTCCTTACTTTTCCAAAACTTGCCTACTCCACCCCCTTACTCCATGAGCCAGTTCTTGCAATAACAAACAAAAAAAGAAAGAGAATAAAAAGTTCAATAAAATCAACCAATATGTCAACCATATTGGACAATAGATACAAAATTCCACACCCATAGTCCTTCACTTCTGCAAAGAAGATCCTGTGTTCCTACCAGCCCCTCTTTTCTTCTTGGCTTAGAGCATGATCAGAATTCTTGTCTCCTTCCCACTTTAGTTATTCTGAGCAAGCAGGGTAAGGCAAGGAAAAGAACCCTGCTTCCGGCATCAAAGGATTCGAGTTCAAATCCTTCCTGAGTGCAATGCCACATTCTATACCTACTATTTGGGCAACTTTAACCAAATTACTTAATTTTTCTGGGTCTCAGTTTCTTCCGCGCTCATTTGTAAAATAATTGGGTTGGACTAGATGGTCTCAGAGGCTCCTTCTAGCTCCAGATTTAAGGTCCTATAACTTCCCAGATCCTCTATAAAGAGTGGGATACTTATATGCCCCACTTCATTCTTTTTATCTCTTCTTGTTGGTTAGTCATTTTTAAGTTGTGTAGGACTCTTTGTGATCCCATTTGAGGTTTTCTTGGCAGAGATACTGGAGTGATTTGTCATTTCCTTCTCCAGCTCATTTTATAGATGAGGAAACTGAGGCAAACAGGGTTAAGTGACTTGCTCAGGGTCACATAAATAGGAAGTGTCTGAAGTGGGATTTGAACTCAGGAAGAGGAGTCTTCCTGACTGTAAGCCTGGCACTTTATTCACTATGGTGCCATCTAGCTATCTCATCTCTCTCTCTCTCTCTCTCTCTCTCTCTCTCTCTCTCTCTCTCTCTTTCTCTCTCTCTTTTTGCTTTTTGCTGAGGCAATTGAGGTTAAGTGACTTACCCAGGGTCACAGCTAGGTAATGTTAAGTGTCTGAGATCAGATTTGAACTCAGGTCTTCCTGACTTCAGGGCTGGTGCTCTATCCACTGCAGCACCTACCTGCCCCTACCCTTTCATCTCTACTTGATATTTAATTCCCTCCTCAAATCAGAGGCTTTTCATAACATAAAATCTCAGGGGTAGAGGGGCTTCAAGCCTCTTAGTCTAACCCATCTTTGAACAAGACACAGCATTCTACACCCCCTAATTGTTCAGTCTTTGCCCACTCCCTCATTTTGTTTTCTGAAAGTCCTTAGCTCTGCCAAGCTATGCCCACTTGGTTACCGCTTCTCTGCATCCCCAGCCTCCAAAGGCTATCCCCTACTGGTTGCCCATTGAAACTGTTAATCCCTCCTGGCTTTGTTCAAAACAAGACGGTTTTTGAATCTGGGATCTGAGGGGCTCCCTGAGCTAGTCCCGAATTCTGGAGTCCTAGGTGAAAAAAGCAAACATATGAAGAGATCCCAAGATCATAGAAAGGACGAGGACTGGAAGAGACCTCAGGGATCATCTGCTTCCACTCTTTCCCCATTTTACAGACAAGGAAATTGAGACCCCAGAGCTTAACACTCACCTTTCTGGAGGATGTCTTCTGGAAACCACAGAAGTAGTTGAGAAGGATATCCACAGGAACAGTGTCATTTAAATGCAAAGTTAAATACAAAACCAGACAGATGAGTCACGTTCGCATTCTGGGAGATCACTGCTTTCAACACCAAGGTAGAAAAGATTTGACAAATTGCTTCACATCTGAGGTGTCAATGGTTGAAAACAAGTTTAACAGGTTAGTCTAAATATTTGCATTTTAACCATCTAAAGGAAAATGGAACTCTTAAGAGTGGAGTGCTGGGATGGGAAGAAGCTCTTCCTTGAGCCCCACAAAACTGCCCAGGCTTCTCTCCCCGGAACCCCAATTCCCAACCACTATCAGCTTAATCTACAATTGAGAAATGGAGGCAGTCCAAAGCAACCACCATTCCAAATTCAACCACAAGAGGGCAGTGTAGACACAGCAATGGCAACCTCACTGATATCGCCATGAAGAAAGACAAGCTTTTTTTAATCCCTTAGTAAGTCAGTTAAAGCAATTTATTCAGAGTTTCTAAGCCCATGGTGCCAGGTACTGTGCACCATAAAAGAAAAGAAAAAAAAACCACAGTCCCTGCTCTCTAAAATCTCATTTGCCTTTGCCATCCATCTCATTTTTCAAAAGAAGTTTAAGATACCATTGAAATACACAAAACCCTCCCTACAACTTAAAAGTTCAATTTTAAAGGTTTAATTTGTTTTAAAATTAAGTTTAAAATTCAAAAATATTTAAATGATCAACGTTAATATAATAAAATATAATTTATTTTGAAAATGAAATCATAAAACAATATATTTTATTTGAAAAACAAAGTGATTATATTAACACAAATTGAACAGCCTGAAAATAAGCAAATACACTGAAGAAAAATAAAACCTTAAACTCCAAACACAAACACACATATACACTCAATAACAACAAAAAAATTGATCATATGTGTACACCTGTACTTGATAAGTATAATAACCATTTGTGAATCACTTTTCTATCTTTTTTACTCCCCACATATGTCTGCAAAGTGCTCCAAAATAAAGAAAATAGAATTCGAGCAGCAAACACATTGGTTATGACTATATAATAATAACCTCAACATACTATGAGAGTTCTAGGGAGTATCGAAGAAACAGAGGAAAGAAGAAGGGAATGAGCATTCATATAGCATTGTAGTAAGTACTCTACAAGTATTATCTCAACAGCTTTGGGAAGGAGATGCTATTATTATATTCATTTTTCAGTTGTGGAAATTGAGGCAGATAGAATTCAGGTGATTTGTCCAGAGGTACACAACTACTAAGTAGCTAAGGCTGGATTAAAATCTGGGACCAATAGCTGTTTAAAGAAAGACAAAGATAGACAAACTGAGAAATATCCACAAATGTAGTACATAGTCTAAAGCTACTGCTTAGTCAGGTTTCTAGAAACTTAAGATATAGATTATATCTAATCAGGATTTGAATATTTCTCTAGACAAACTCTAGAGTAGGGACAGAATCAGCCAAAAGCTGGGAATTCATCTCTTGAAATTTGACCCAGTTGGGGCAGCTAAGTGGCACAGTGGTTAGAGCACCAGCCCTGAAATCAGGAGGACTTGAGTTCAAATTTGGTCTCAGACACTTCCTAGCAAGTCACTTAACCCCAATTGCCTAAGCAAAATAATAATAAAATAAAAAAAAGAAGACAAAATTTGACCCAGTTTATGTTATGGGTCCAAAGCTTTGGGGAGCCCTGAATCCTGGATTAAATTCATGACACTAGGACCCTAAGTAAATCACTTACCCTTGATTGCCTTGCCAAAAAGAAAAAAAAAAAGGAAAACCATTTCCACAAAGAAACACAGTTAAGTAAAAGGAGAGTACATATCTAGAATGTGTTTCTCCTTCAGCACTTTGGGTCCATCCCTTCTCTGTCCCCAGGGAGGTAACTTGCTTTCTCACTGTATAAAATTGTGCACCAGCACTGAGTTCCTGATCAGAGTTCCTAAGTCTTTCAGGAAGCTCTTTCCTTACAATATTGATGTTTTCTTGTATCAATTGTTTTCCCGCTCACTGTATTCTGCAGCAGTTCATTCATACCTTCCAGACTTCTCTGAAAATGTCTCTTTCATCCTTTCTTATGGAATAATAATATTTCATTGCATGCATGAGTTTGTCCAGCCATTCTCCAATTAATGGGCACCCCCTCAGGTTTCAGTTCTTTGCTACCATAAAAGGAACAGCTATAGACATTTTTGCTACATGTTGGTCCTTTTCTGAGTTCTTTGATTCCCTTGGAGTATAGATCAAGAAGTGCTAAGGGTCAAAGCTCATGTGCAATTCCAAATGATTTTCCACTAGACTAAATCACAGTTCCACTAACAGTGTGCTAATTTCTTTGTCTGCCTTTCCGTAGCTTCTCCAACAATTGCCATCTTTCTCCATCTGATGGGCATCAGAAACCAGTTATTTTCATTTTTTTCCTCCAATAATTTGTCATTTGGAGCATGTTTATATGGCTATTGATACTTCCTTTGGGAACTGCCTATTCATATTATTTGACCATTTATCCATTAGGGATTGATTTTTGTTCTTACAGATTTGAATCAGGTCCTTGGAATATATCTTGGAAACAAGCCAGGTGCAGTGGATAGTGAAGTCAGGAGGACCTGAGTTCAAATCTGGTCTCAGACACGTAACATTCCCTAGCTGTGTGACCCTGGGCAAGTCACTTAACCTCAATTGCCTCAGCAAAAAGCAAGAAAAAAAAGAAAGAAAGAAAGAAAGAAAGAAAGAAAGAAAGACAGAAAGAAAGAAAGAAAGAAAGAAAGAAAGAAAGAAAGAAAG
>JAJPUD010000587.1:17487-89996 GCA_023553655.1 Myrmecobius fasciatus
AGATAGATAGATAGATAGATAGATAGATAGATAGATAGATAGATAGATAGATAGATAGATATAGATATATATAAACCTTCTAAGTCTAGGAGTGGAGGAAGCTGGAAGGACTAAGCCATGAGGAGATTCATTTACCCTGTGATATTAGTGACTTAAGATGTTACTCTTATTTGCTCCCCCTCTCCCCCGAGTCTCCTCAAGGCTATTTGCATTTTAAGAGAACCATTCAAAAAAGTTCATTTTTATCCCCAAGGAAGTCAGGTCCCCAACCAAGGAATTTGGGAAATGGACCATGCAGATATGGAGAGGGCATATTTTTGGATAAGATAGTCTTCCTGGGTTATTCAAATCATAGAGCATTTTGTAACTGACTATTCTGCTTTCAGGAAAGATGAGAACTGTGGTTGTCTGTGCTTAGGGAATAACTAGAATTCAGAGTTTAAGCCCTTGCAGGGACCTTGAGGATCACCAGATATAACACCATCATTTTATAGGTGAGCAATACACAACCCAGTAAGGTGATGATTTGTATTCATATCAGAGATAAGACTTGAAACTGGATCTTCTTAGCACAAATTCACACATACAAATAACTTTATTCAGATAGAGAAAGTAGTTAATTTATCCTGAGCCAAATCACACAGATCAGACAGTTAGAGCTGGAAAAAATCTTAAAGATGACTTAAAGATGAGCTGGTGACCTCATGAAATGAGTTTGCACAAGAATTAAAGCTAGAAGTAGGGATATTTTGCTCTATATAGCCATGCTTTCTCCATTCTACTCCCCCCCCACACACACATTATTCCACCTTCACTGTCTAAGATCATACAATTGTCTTCTAGAGGATCAAGACTTTTGGCATCCCTGAAACATAAACATTTTCTACTTTTTCACTCCCATCCTACCTCAAAGGGAAGCCAGAAAGGACTCTGGAGAGACAACCTGTCTAGAGACAAAAGGCAACCAGCCTTCCCTTTCAGGAAGGGAAATCAAATCTTCATGAAGATTTGGTCATAATTTGTCATGAAGACAAATTAAATATCCAAGTCAATGTCAAGATTTATCAGACCAGGAGTTAAATGGAAACTAAAGCAACTTAAAATCAGAAGTATATTGAAGGGCTTATAAATATTATCATTGGAACCAGATGAGGTTGCATATTGTAATTAATTATTACAATTATTTAGATGGCATTTAAGTGTGCACATGTATGTATATGTGTGTATGTGTGTGTGTGTATTTACTCAACCATTCTCCCGCCTATCTTTAACTCTACCCTTCATAAAACCAGTTAAAAACTAGGGAAGTAAGTAGTACTTAAGTAGTACTTAAGAGTAAAGAAACTTAGGAGATATTATGGTACAGTAGAAAGATTTGAGTTAATAAGTATTTATGAAGCACTTACTATGTGTTAGATATTGCACTAAATTCTGGGAATACAAAGAAAAGAGGAAAAAAGTACTTAATTTGGAGACCATATGCTTTTCTCATTCAGTCATTTTTCTTATTGTGTCATTCTTCCTAGACATTTGGCATTGGATCCATTTGGCAAAAATGTTAGAATGGTTTGCCATATCCTTCTTCAACTCATTTTATAGATGAGGAAACTGAGGTAAACATAATTAAGTGACTTGTCCAGGGTTTCACAGCTAGTTAGTGTCTGAAGCCAGATTTGAATTCAGGAAGTTTTGTCTTTCTGATTCACAACCTGGCATTTTATCCATTGTGCCATCCAATTGTCTTATTGTCTTATTATTTATTTTGTGAAATATTTTGCAACTTAATCTGATTTAGTAGTAGCACTGTAGAGGGCTGTTAAAGTGATGAGTCCTGTGGTCTCAAGTGGATCTGTGGTAATTCTCTAAGTTTCAGAGAGCATGCCAATATTTTTTGTTAAGAGTTTCCTCACCCAGCAATTCCCTATACTAATTAAATCTCAGATTTAGTTCCTCCTCCCATTTATCAAATAGTCTAAAATACGTTATCACAATATTACTTAATATGCCCCTCAGAAAGCCTCACGAGGTAAACCAAATACATATTCTCCCCATTTTACAGATTAAAACAACCACCACCACCACCCTCAGTTTAGGTATAATAAATGACTTGGCCTAGATCTTGTGGCCAGTAAGCTGCAGAATCAGGACTAGAATCTAGATTCATGCTCTCTCTTCCATTCTACACTTTGTACTCTGTTTCAATGCCCAGAAGAGAATATAGTGACCTAACAGTTGGAATCACTCATGGTTACAACAGGATCATCACCTATTCTTCCTCTCTCTGTCCCTTCTCTTTTCTTCCACCCACACCACCACCAACACACACAGGTAAAACCACAAACAAGTTAGTTGCAACTCTGCATTTCCGTACAATCTTTTGAATCTGGCCAAGTGCCACCACATTCACCACCCATGCCCTGATCTCTGATCTAGCCATGTGGAAAGGGGTGGGAGGCATGAGAGGAAAGCAGTAGTGGAGAACGACCCTGCCTCCCTCTTCATATATTCCCAAACTTCATGTGTCAGACAAGCAAGCTAGTCTGAAGCTGGAGTTATGACTCCATGCATGACTAAAAGTCAAGGAGTCTCCTTTCAAGTTAGCCTTGAAGAGAGAATTGGAAAGTATATTAACTTAATAATATCCTAATTACCCATATGCCCTAAAAAGTAAAAAAAATAATAAAAATTAAAGAATGCTTCCAATGTCCATCTTTTCTTACTTTACTGTAAACTTTAAAAAACCAAGACAATTATGTCTCTCTCCATCCCCAGCAATGATGGGCATAATTATTCAATAAACATTTGCTGAATGAATAGATGAATGACACAGGGATGCATGTAGCAACATTCTCCCAAGAGTCATCACTGTTTCCTTGTCATTCTCCTTACTTTTTTTCTGGCTAGAGAGGCAGGCAGATAAGCTTCTGTCTCTATTGAATCAAGTAGAGAAAGTTTTCCCTAGCTTTCCAGCACAATGCTTTGGCAAAAACTGTCATAAAGAGAATCATCATAAAAATGGATTTTACTGTCCCACAGGAACAAATGTTATAAGTGGAGGTTATGTTACTGACCAACAAATTGGTATCACTTAAATCAAAGAGATGACCAGTGATCTATAATATAAACAAAGATGTAGTCACTAATCATTTTTAATTATAAAATTAAGGCTCCAAGTCAAAAGATTTTATGGTTGAAAAGGACCTGAGAAATCAGTCCAAACATCTCCTTTTTTTTTTAACAAATAAGGAAAAAGGCCTAGAGAGGTAAAAGAATTTTTCCAGAGTCATATGGCTGACTAGCAAAAGGCAGGGGCTATTGCTTAGGTCTCTTGATCTCAGACCAGTTCCTTCTGTATCACATCAAATTCCTTCCCTTATAAAAGTTCAAAATTGGATATAAATATGCTTTACATACTAGTTATACAAAGATTGCCACTATATTGTAAAATATAAATATAAATCAGCTGGTATATTAGCCATCTTAAAACTTCATAGAGAATTGAGAGGGGCCTCATTTTACAGATAAGAAAACTGAAACCTTAAGAAATTAAAAATAATTTGACAAAAGTCACAATCACACGAAATAAGTAGAAAAGACAGCTTAATCTAAATATTCTTGGTCTTAATCTCTTTGCCTACATACTAGCTTTTATCAGAATGGATTTTTCTTTTACTAATACAAGTCTTAAATTTCTCACTCTTTAATAAAAAATTGTTTATATAACAGTGAAATACAACTTAGTTTATATAACTTAGTCAACAAAAACAATTACCTAGTAGCCAACCTTCTGAAGTGGTGTGCTTTACTGAACTTATCTAGGCTTGTCCTCAAGACTCAACACCTTTCCAGATTGATAAAGCTGCCAGATTTTATACACTACTTCTGTAACTTTTGAGAACCCAAGCTCTCTCACACCATGATAAAGAATCAAAGTAAGGATTTTGTTGGATAGAAAGAATATCAAAGTGGTCATAAAGTACATTAGCTAAGCATTCAATTTAAATTATTTTGCTTGCCTTTTTAGAATTTTATTTATTTATTTATTTATTTTTTGAGAGTGGATTTCCCTCTCTCACCCAGGCTGGAAGTACAACAGTCACTCACAGGCTCAATGCTGCTACCAATTGCACAAAAACTTTTGCTGCCTTGCAGGAACAATATTATAAATGGAGGTTATACTCCTTTTTAAATTTTTTTTTTATTTTTTTGCTGAAGCAATTGGGGTTAAATGACTTGCCCAGGGTCACATAGCTAGGAAGTAATAAGTGTTTGAGGCCACATTTGAACACAGGTCTTACTGACTTCAGGGCCGGTGCTCTATCCACTGTCACCTAGCTGCCCCATTAGGGGGTTATACTCCTGACCAAAAACTTGGTATCACATGAATCAGAGATAACCAGCAATAGATACAATTGGTTAATTGGTTGTTTTTCTTCCTTCTCAAAGAACACCAAAATGACAGCACTTTATGTTACAGTTGAGTTACAGTGTGTCCAACTGTGACTGATCAGAGTTTGAGCTCAGAATGCTCTGCCACAGGTTGGACACAAATAGTCATTAGATACAATATATAACAAAAATAAAATTGTTATAATTATAAATGTCACTAATCTTTTCCAAACTGAGTCAATTTGGCCTTTCCTTAGACATTCTCTTTGTATATTTGTATGTATGTATAAAATATACAACCTCTACTATCAAGCATCTCCTATGGAACTGGAGATCTGCTATTCTCTCTGAGGGATAGAACAGATTTCTGCCCTGAGCTCAACTCAAGAATATTATAATCTAGTTATAGACATTATAATTTGACTGAACCTTGAGGTTTTGGTCAAAAGGGCCAATTGAAAGAATACCAAAACTTTTTTAAAAGCTCAGCCAACTGGCATGAGGTGTACATATATCAAGGCTGAATACACACCAAAAAAACCTAGCTCAGATAATGGAACAATGAGAGAGAAGACACATTTAGGATTGAAGTGCCATTCCTGGAGTCCACATTCTGACTGGCTTCATGACTGCATTAAAAAGGAACCTCAAAGACCTTCATCCAACTGAGGTCACAGTCTCCCTCAAAGACCAAGAGGATTCTAGGGAAAAAACCTACTTACTAGAAAGAGAGATGTTAGAAAATCTAAAATCTCTAGTTATGAAGATGGTGGTCCATCTACAAAGCTAAGTAAAATGTATGGCTTTGGAAGCTAAGTCTGAACAGAACTTCCCAGATGAAAAAGAAAAGAAAAATATTAAAATCATGCTATCACTTCTTTCTTCTTTTTCTTTTTCACATCAGAAGTCCAAATGTCCCAGGCTAACCTTGATTGTATGCTTTCTTTTATGTTTATTTTTTGTGACCTCCCAATAAACTACTAGGTATTTGTAAACTGTCTTTCTAGCCCATAAAGTCAACTAGCTTTCCCCTTCCAAAGGTTTTTCTAATCTCACTGCTTCCCAATCTGGCATCCACCCACTTTCCTACTCAGAATTCATTTTACTCTCTCTCTTGAAATTTGTTTGTATTACTAAGTATGTACTGTTGTATCCACCCTACTCCCCAGTAGAATATGATCTCCTTTCAAGCAGAAATTGCTTCATTTTTGTTTTTTTATCTTCCCTGTCTGGAATACAATAAATGATTAATGAATAAAATTTTGATGAAAAAAATGAATTTCTATGGAAGGCCCCACTCCACCATTTTAGACACATCCTCAGCTTAGCTCTCTTTCTCAGTGTGAGCCTTCTCTATCCCATCTGCATTTCTTTCTTCCCTTACACCAGCAAATATATCCCAAAGCACATAGCTCCATATCTCAGCCTCTCCAAATTCAATTATTTTATAGTTAGAATCAAAGAAATGTAAATTCTTAGGAGATGAAGGGGGTCTCTTCCCCATACTTTACAGAAAGCCCAAGCCTGAGAGGTTAAGTCCCTTAGACCAATCTCGAACAGTGAGATTAACTGTCCAATAAATCAATTAACAAGAATTTATTAGTAGTTATTGTGTGGCAGGCTCTATTGCAGGCCATGAGGATACAAAGTCAAGAATGAGACAGACCCACACAGTAGGAGCTCATACTCTATTAGAATGTAACAACTGGGATTAGAAACAAGTACCTAGCAAGGTGCCTTGCATGTAGAAGAACTCAAAATGTCTATAAGGGTTGTTATAAGGATAAAATAAAAACATGATACCTAAAATACAGGTATCAATAAAAAACTAAAAGCTTAAAGTTTTGCAAACTCTAAGTGTTACAGATGATGATGATGATGATGATGATGATGATACATTGATTGAATTAAGGTGAACTTAAAGCTGATTGCTAGCATTATTGCTGTTGCTCTTTGTAACTAATCCACCCTTTCATGCTGTGAGGCTTGATGAATCCTCACACTTGGAAAGGGTAGAAGGAAGTTCTAGAAAGCATTGTGCAAACTTTTGCTAGGATACTGAAGAATATAAATGTAGAACCCAAAAGAAATACGCAGAGTTCAGAAGCTAGAAATAGCCTAACTTCTCTTTCCACAATAGTCAGATAAATAGAAAGTGGCAGGGCCATGATTTGTCCTGTAATTTTGGTAGGTAGAAAAGTGAATAAGGTGCTGAGCTTAGCGTCAGGAAGACTCATGTTCTTGACTTCTAATTTATCTTTGGTCATTTATTAGCTGTGTGACCTGAACAAGTCACTTTAACCTTGTTTATCTCAGTTTCCTCATCTATAAAATGAGCCAGAAAAGAAAATGGCAAACCCTTCAGTAGCTTTGCCATAAAAACCTCAAAAGGTGTCACTATGAGTCAGACATGACTAAAAAAACAACCAAACAACAAAAACCTCTTACTCCAGTTTCTTTGCATTATACTACATCCCGATAATCTACTGAAATTTATGGACTGTATGGGTAGGAGAAATCCACAGAAATAAGGCTTTCAAGAAGACATTACTAGCACCATTTTATAGCTGATGACAGGGAACATTGAATTGTACTAATACCTATGGTTTAGTCAGTATATTTCTTCAGAATTGTTTTCCAACTATTTCACTGGTACAGACATTATTTCTCTCAACAAAACTGTAAGCTTCTAGTAGTCAAGGACTATGTTCCTCTAGTAACCAACCAACTCTTTTCACCTCTGCTCTCCTTTTTCTTTCTCTCTCCTAACTATCCAGTGCACTAAACCTACTTAGCACCTCGGTTGTCCCTATACTAAGGGCTCAGGAAACGCTCCCTGATTAATTGATTGATTGAATGAAGAGACCAAAATCAAAAGGATGATTCCCCAGGGTGGCCTTCTCATTAACAGATTAACAGTGAGTCTTTCTACCATGCCAGATTGTCATTTATTCATATTAAGGTTTCAGTTTCAATGGAGAGGAATTCCTTCTTCCCTAAATCATTGTGGATTAGAAACCTACCTGTCAGCCACAGACCAGTGGGAACTGAAATATAATTACATTTTAGATATGCTAATATTTGTCCATATAAGATAATGATATCTGTGAAATGCAGATGTGTCCTTCTCAGCAATCCAGATAGACTAGAGATGTCCAGGGAAGCACAAACTTTTTAAAAAAATAACTTGGTTTTTTTTTTTTTTAAACCTGTGGTTTCAAAAGGGATACTGATAAAAGTTCTAGACTTGGAATTAGAAGACCTAGTAAGCTTCATGACAATGGACAAGTTACAACTCCCTGAACACCCATTTATGTGTAATATGAGGACACCTCCACAAAAACAAAGATCAATGATCAAATGAGAAAATGGATGGAGACACTACAAATATAAGTATTATTAGGTCTCAAAAGGCAGGAACCATTCAAAGGAGCTGAAATCACTTTCCCCATTCCTTTTTGTCCTATCTCTACCAGCCGAGCACGTTCCTCTACTCAGGACCTGGTACTCAGTCAACTGTGTTCTCTTTTCTGAACAGCAACAGTTTATACAGTGAAGGTAATTATACTTCTGGTGGTGGGTCACTTCCTCACTAACTGACTGGTAGAGCTGGAAGACTTCTTATTCTTTTTTTGTATCTTGGATCCTTTTAGCAGTCTGGTGAAGTTTATGGACCTCTTCTTAGAATGAGTTTTTTAAATGAATAAAATATAAGAAGGAAACCTATTCTACTAAAATACAGGTATCAAAATATATTTTTTAAAAGAAAGTTCATAGACCAAACTTTAAGAGTCCCTGATTAGATAAAGTATCTGGTACTGGTTCAATTCTCTCATTCTGCAGATGAGGAAACTAAGGCTTCATTCCTGACTCAAGGAAGAAGGAATAGTCAAGCAAAACAAGTTAGCAAGTAGAAATGAATATATCTCTTGGAGAATACAGTTGAATGGATATCAACATGAATGGTAAGAACCTTACACTATTATTTGTCATCCTGGACAGTTTACAAGCCTCAAAAAGAAAATTCCAACCAAGCTATTTAGGAAGACTTAAATATGTTGAGCAAAGCAGATATTTGGAAGCCTTGTTGAATTTCAAGCCATTCTGCTCTTAATGACCAAGTTAGCAAGGTATGGTGGGTAATAATAATTCTTCAACACTTCTTTAGTTCAGAGTTTATAGCAAGTGTTCAATAAATGATTATTGATTGATTAATCAACAAATGCACTATTTCTATTTTTGGAATGAGAAGACAAGTTCAAATCCTCTTTAATCTTAGGCAGGCCAGAAACTTTCTGGGCTCAATTTTTTCATCTGTATAAAAAAGGAATTGAATTACAGAGACTCCAATTCAGATCTACATCTATGACTCTATGATCATATTAATGTGACTGTTAACAAAGTTTATTATTTAAGATGCAGAAAAGTAAAAAAAAAAACAAAGATTTAAGGGAGAGAGGATGAAAAAGGAATGTAAAACACTTCTATGTGTCTTTCCATTACTCAACCTTTCTACCATTTCCCAACACACATCCTTCAATCAAGCAATCAATTAGTAAGCATGTATTTAACTTTTATTACGACTCTTACTAAACTGACATCATATTAAGCCATAGGATTACAAAAAATTCAAAAACAGTCCTCAAATTCAAAGATCTTTATTTTAGCTCCATCTCCTTCATTCTTCATCCCTTAAGAGTAAAAACCAAACCCTAATCAATATATTTTCATGCAATTGCCACTTTCCCCAAAACTTTGCCCTTCCTATGCTCCTATCCAACAATCTATCTATCCATTAAAACAGGGGTGTTAAATTCAGCACTGCAGCCCCCAACACTCCAGAATGCAGCCAAATTACATTAAAATGTAATTGGGAAATATTTAGCAAAATTGATTAAATACAATAGATCAAATATAAATTTCTAAGTCAATATGTGACCTACAGAGATCCTTATGTTCACTTTAGTAGCCCTTATAATTCTTTGAATTTGACACTGCTGCTCTAAGGTATAACTTAATTTTCTGGACTCCCACATGTATCCTTTGAAGCTTTCTCCAACTACTCAAGCATATAGATCTACCCTCTTGCCCAGATGCACACTACACCTAAAATCCACTAAAATAATGGAATCACATTACTCCAGAATAAGAAATCATATGTACTCCAACCTGTACCTGAATTCTACTTATTCAGAGCCCCTGTGTGGCATAGCTAATAAGTTTTCACCTAGACCAACTAACTCAGGTCTTTCCCAAACCAGGACTTTATGCAATTTGCCTTTCTCCCAATGATCAGCAAAATTTAGTATGTAGTAGGTACTTAATATTTATTCATTAATCATACTCCTAATGATACCATGATAGATCAGGGAGCTGAAAGTGACCATCTAGTCCAATCAATTCATTTTCTTGATAAGCAAACTGAGAGCATGGGAAATTCAATAGCCAGCCCAAGACAGTATAAATATTAAGTGTTAAAGATGAGATAGAACCCAAGTCCTCTGATTTAAGAACTGATGCTCTTTCCAAAGATAAATAAATATATCCTCCACATTATGGCAGTGGACACAAAGAAGAAACTCAGTATTATGTGCTAACTGATTGAAGCCAATCTAAAAACACCAAAGATTCAACCATACTATCCCACCCTTCCTCCAAAGTCAAAGATATTCCTCAAAGGAGTCAAAGGCCCCTGGGGGTTCTGCTGTCTTTTCACTCAGATCGCTGGGGAAAGACTCAGATGAGGGAGTTGGAACTCTATGTGAAGGTTATCTGCAGGAAAAAAAAAAAAACAAGAATCCACTCCAGAACAGGAACACAGAACAGTGATGGACCAAGAGATTGGATACAGGAAGAACACAGAATCTTATCAATTCTAACCTGCCATGTCATAGGAGCCAAATGAAATAAGTTGATTCCATTAAAGCTAATAGGCCTGATTGGTTGAGCAGGAGATGCTGGATCTGTAGGGAGGGGATCGGTGGCTGAAGGGTACCACATGGTACATGTTTGGGCTGTTCCAGGGCCTGGGAGGCCCGTCTTTGAGTCTTGCTTATTAGGAGCCTGTGGTCTGGCAGTGGTGCAAAGGCTCTGTTTTTCATTTCTGAAATCATTACAAGCATGTGAACTCTAAATCCACACACTATTTAGGGGACATAAGGAAGGAAAGAGGGTAGAGACCAACAAGGAATCTGAGTCCCTTTGCTATATCCCAAATAAGCCATTGTTCTCATCAGCTTTTATGCCCATCCCAGTTAAGTTTCTCTATTTTAATTCAAACAAGGCCAGTGTCTTTAGGGACACAATCCTGCATAGAAGGCAGCAAATGAGAAAGGCTGGCATCCAAGGCATGGGCCCAGATTCCCTTATTAATAAGACAATTAGACACATGGTCTCTGAATTTGGGGCAAGAATGGGATGCCCCTACTAATGACGGGTGATACCTATCATCTGTCAATTGAGAAATACCCATCACAAAAAGGGCTGCTGTAAGCAGAGGCTTTATAGGAGTGAGCACAGAAGTGGAAAAGGAAAAATTTGGAAGGTAGGAACAGTATGTGAATTTTTTCTTGGGAGTGTAGAACCAAGAATTAGGGGGTGGAAAAATGGGATTTACATGCCACATGTCTACTACTCTTACTTCCTACAATTTCCCCAAGCTAATGATTGATATTTTTGAAGTTATTAAAGCCTAAAGCTGCACTAACACTTTTAGTACACTTTGTATGTGAATGAATGAATGAAGGCATGCCATATCCTTAAGTAACACAAAACAGAATGGGATAGGAATAAAGGGAAGATTACTACAGAGAATCTTCAAGGAAATAAGATGAAGAGGAGGAGAGATCACTTTTCTTCAGGGGGGGCTTAAGGAAAACACAGTAGAAGATATAATACCTAAATAGACACTTGAAGGAAGAAAAGGATTTCAATAGGCAGAGATAGAGGAAATAGTCTAAATGAATATCCAAAGATAGATGGCAGAGTATGGAATGACGGCAGGGAACAGTTAATTAGTGGTGACTTTGACTGAAATGTAGAATGTGTTCTTAATAAATAGCAGGTACTTAATAAATGCTTATTGATTGGTCAATTGATTATCAAAGGACAAAAATGTGAAATAAAGTTAGAACCAGATAGTGGAGAGTCTTATTTTGCCAATTAAAATACTCCATAAGCAATGTGCTGTAGTACAAAGAGGTCTGCATTTAGAGACAGAGACCTGAGTTCAAATTCTGATTGTATGGCATTAGGCAAAATAGATATCATTTTCCTTATTTATAGAACTAAAACTTTGGACTAGGTGACAATTAAAATACCTTTGGATTCTAAAGGCTATGACCTTATGATCTAAAACTGGTACTTAAAATCTTGATCAGTACTTCTACCTGTTGACTGTCAACTTGGCCAGAAAGAGACTGAAAGGAAAAAAAAATATCACTATAGTCTCCAGCAGGGAAAAGTAGAAAACTCCCATCTTGATGTCAGTCTTATCGGTATTGAATTAGCATGCAGTATGGGGGGTAGTAAAATTTTCATCTCTAACAGTACACAGAATTCCACATGCCCTTGGGTAAACAATCAAAGCTATTTCAAGACTAATAAATTAAGCAGCTTTTCCCCATGGGAGGAGGGGATGAGGAGAAGAAAAGCTTAGTACCTTGCTGTTCCATCCTTTAAATTCTATAAATCACAGGCTATATTCTCAAGTCCTCCACCCTCCTTATATGCAACTTAGTTCATGCTATCTCTCTCTTTCCCTATGTATGTGTGTGTATATATATATATATATATACATGTATATACTCTATGTATAGTTATATGTGCACATATAAATACATATTCTTCATATATGTATGTGTATATATATACATATACATGCACATGTGCTCTATGTATATATGTGTATGAGTATATGTGTGTATATATACATGTATTCTCCACACACACACACATGAATATATGCACACATTTGTTGTTCAGTTATTTACTCTTCTCTGACTCTTCATGAATCCATGGGGTTTTCTTGGCAAAGATACTGAAGTGGCTTGCCATTTCCTTCTCTAGTGTATCTCCATTTTACAGATGAGGAACTGAGGCAAACAGGCTTTAAGTGACTTACTGGGGAAGGGGTTATCACACCCCACTACTAAGTATTGGAGGCTAGATTTGAATTGAGATCTTTTTGACTAAACACCGTACCATATACATGTTTTATACACCGTACCACATCTACCGTAATATATATATATATGTTCTATACATACATGTAGATATACACATGTATATACATGTATATAATTCATATACACATTTCAAATATAATATAAAAATAAGGTGAGAAAAAATTAACCCTTCCCCATCTTTTTATTCTAAAATCTCTCTGACATTCAATAAAAATATTAATAATTTCTTATTCATTTTATTCACATGAGGTAGATGCCTATGGATATGATATCTTGCCAGAGACATAAAACCTGTGAAATGTAATTTCCCCACATTTCCCATGGTCATTATTCTATACCATTCCCACTATCACCATTCTAGTTCTGACCCTCATTATCTCCAGCCTGAATCACAGCTAATAGATTTCTATGTTGCCATTGTCTCTCCATTCCAAGCCATCTTACTACATGCTGCCAGATTCATATTCCCAAAGTTTATTCTGATTATGCCATTCTAGTTAATGTTTTAAAACTGCTTATGTATATACACATTTTGCCCTCCCCCTTTGAATGTAAGCTCTGAGGTCAGGATCTGCTTTCCTTTTGTCCTCATATCTGTCATGGTGGATAAAGCCTTGGAGTCAGCAAGACCTGCTTTAAGTGTTCTGTCTGACAAATGCTAGCTGTGTAATCCTGGGTGAGGCATTTAACTTTCATGTGCCCCAAGCAACTAGATCTGCATTGGTACAGCATTTCCTCATATGAGAGTTTCCTAAAGCAATAAAATCACAGGTTCGATTACTATCCTCTGATCCTGAATGCCAAATGCAGTACTTGCATGCAATAGTCACTTAATAAATTCCCAAATTGAAAATATCTCTAAGGTCCCTTTCCAAGATTAAATTCCATTGGTCTAAGGTAAAACTTATAAATTTGTGACCTAAGGTCCTACATTTGATTCTAACCTTGTAATCCATTATTGTCCTTCAATCATCAATTGATCAATCAAAAAGCATTTATTAAGTACCTGCTATGTATCAGGCATACAGCCTACATTCCAGTCAACTAACTATCCCCCAGCCTCATTCCATACTCTACCATCTCTGAATATTGATGCAGATAATCCCTCCTTCTCTGCTTATTGAAATTCCTTTCTTCCTCCAAGATTCTATTCAGGGGTTATATTTTAATTGGGTTTTCTTTAATCATCCCCTGATAAAAAAAGTGATCTTCTCCTCTTCCTAGTACCTTAGAGATTATCTTTTGGTATCTCCCTCTTATTTCTATCCTATTTGTTTTGTGTTACATTTACTTATTGATGTGGTCTGCCTTCATTCAACGCATTGTCCCAAAGGTCTTACTGCAGCTCTATGCTTTAATAACTGAAAATTATAATTGCTACAAACTTTAGAAAATCAAAAAGTTAATGATGTTAAATGTTAAGATGTTAAAATATTTTAAGATTTAACATAAACACTGTCTTTAAAACCCATCATCTAGTCAACTTTGAACTTTATAACTTCAAGAATTGTTTTTCAGTGACTGAAAGAACTACATTTGTAATCCTGATCTTCAGGTCATCCAAAGAATAAGGTTTAAAAGAATATACAACTGTTCTGATGTGATCCCACAAGACATAGTCTAATAAAGCTAGACAAAGACACTGAAGTGGATAAATGAAGACCTCCTCTTGCAACCCATAGATCTAAGAAAAGGTCACCCAGAAAGTGTCACTCATGTAAGAATGACAAGATTCCCCATCTTGTTAAAATTAAAATAAAAAAACTTATTCAGAATAAAACCCCTAAATAACTGTAAGAAATGTAAATAATTAAAGTTTCAAATGATTTTTTTTGAAGTTTGTTGCATTTATACTTTTGAAGTTATTAAAGCTTATACCGCAGTAAAACTTTTGGGACCCTGTATTTATTAAGTGTTTATTAAGATCTATCATGTATAGTACACTGTGCTAGGTTTGGGGGGACAAAAATTTAATCAACATACTATTTTATCTAAATTGTACCCTCATGGCAATTACAAGGGAATATGATACATGCTAACTGACACTTTAAAGTTTGAAAAGATTTTATAAACATAACATTTAACCTCAAAATAACTTAGCAACAGAGAAGGAAACTGAGACTTTGACTTGTCCAGGGTCACACAGATTCTAAGTATCAGAAGCAGGATATGAATTAGGTTTCTGTGGCTCCAAGTTTAACATGCTAACTATTATACCAGCTGTTCTCAAAGTGAGCTCACCTCAAAACTCTTTTAAGAGTCCATGAGGTCAAGATGATTTTCATTTAAATACAAAGATTATTTGCCAATTAAAATATTCTTCCCTTTCCCAACTACATATCTAGGTAAGGTCAGATTTTCTTCACTTTAACCAAAACAATACATTGAAATAGATTCGATCCAGAAGCATAAAAAAAAATCCAGCCAACCTCTTTTAAACCAGACATTAAAGAGATTTGCAAAAATGTGTAAAACAATGCCATTCTCACTAAACTCATTACAGAAAGTAGTTATTTTTCATAAAAAAAGTTATTTGTGTTGACAAGTAATGGGTTTATTGCTATTATCTTTAAATTAATAAATACATATTTTTAAATGTTATCACTTTTAATTTCTGATATGGCAAACATTGATAGCCATAATCCACATAAACAAAAGCTCTTTGGAGTCCTCGATAATTTTCAAGAATGTAAAGGGATGCTAAGACCAAAAAAAGGTTAAGAACTGTTACATTATACTCTACTGCCTCTTAAAGAAAACTTCCAGATAATAATAACATCTAACAATGTGCATTTCAGAGTTGAACAAACTACCATAGGAGATCCACAAGGGAAGATGATATCCTTCATATTGGATTTCAGGCAGGAAATGAGTCATTTTTCATCATTACATTCCTAGTCTAGATGTTTTCATTTTTGTCTTAAGCACCCACCACAGTGTCTGACACAAAAATTTCTTTTAATGAATGCTTGGAGATTGGTTGGCAAATAGTGTATTTTTTTAACTCTAGTAAAATTAGTCATAAAATTTAGGAAGCTAAAAGGTACCTTAAAAATCACTTAAAGGCCAAAGGTCCCCAAATCTTTTTGAGAAAGAGAGGGGGATGGGAAATGAGGAGGATCAAAATTTAAATTTTTATATTAGGAAACTAAGAACCTGGCTTCCAGTTATTGGTAAGACACAACATCCAGAGATATACAACAAGGAATTGAGACTGATTCAGTGATTCCAAGCTAACTAGCTAAGGACAGGAAGGGCTGCTATTAAAACCCTAGTCCCACAGTAGCAAATGGCACCAGTAAACACTGAACTTTGCATGAACTTCTACAATGATGCTCTGGCATCTTAATGGGAAGGAAAGTTACAGGTCTGCTGTCTCTCAGAGGATGACTACTACCCCCCTCCCCACCATGAACTATCCCCTATGCCTGGGAGCAATATCATTTGGTTAATACATTAAAGGTAGTGGGTGTAGCAAGGAAAAACCCAAAAGGCTTTAGACTACTGACCTCTGAATAGAGGGAAAATAAAAATATTTTACCTTTGAATGGTGCTTTTAATATTTTCCACAGTACTCAAAACATCCCTGTGGACTAAATAGATATTAAGATGCCCAATTGACAGATAAGGAAATTAAGGGACAGAAAGATAAAAATAAGTCATCTAAAACCATAGAGTGAATTAATGGAAGAGCAGGACCAAGGCAGGCTAGCCCAGTGCAAAGATCATCGGTTTAGAATCCAAGGTCTCTAGGCCTCAGTTTCCTTATTTAAGATGCAGCAGTTTAATTATCTCTAATTTCTCTTCCATTTCTAGTGATTCTGTTGCTAGATGGCAAGTCCCTCAATCCTCATGCAAGGCTCTTCCTATGCACCATGACCAACTGAACCCACCAAATTCCTGCAAACAATCGATTCTATGGATACCTATTCTCTTATTTATCTGGTGTTCTTGCTCAACCAGCATTAATTAATAAATACACATTTTAAAATGTCATCACTTTTAATTTTTAATATGGAAAACATTCAAAGCCATAATAACCCACATAAACAAAAGCTGACTTTGGTGGAGAAGATCTATTTTTGCCTTAACTTTTGCATACTATTTCTGTGTGTGGGTGAATTTGTGGAGAGGTTGTAGATTTAAATCTGAAAAGGACCTCAGAAAGCCATCAAGTCCAACTTGTTCATTTTATAAATAAAGAAAGAGAAATGTAAAGAGTTTAAGTGACTTAGCCAATCACATAGCTAGTTATCTGAGATAGAATGTGAAGTCATGTCTGACTCCAATCAACCAGCTTCCCATGGTTTCTGGATATATGACCAGTCCACACCATCATGAGGCTTAGATAAACCCAAACTCTTGTTCTTGGAAGAATGTACTACACTTTCCATTATCCAGAATGGTGAGGAAATGGACCATTCTGACTCTTTAAGAACTGTCATAGATAACAGACACGGATTATGAGGGTTTTTTTATACAAAGTCCTACTTTGTTCCCTCACTACAGCATGGTGACACAGTGGAATGAGCTACATAGGAAGACCTGTGTTAAAATCCTATCTTTAACCTTTACTTAAATTGTGACTCTGGGTGAGGCGTTTAACATTTTTAGGTCTCAATGTACACATATGGAAAATGAGAGATCCCTTATTGCACTAAATATGTATTCTATTAACTGATGGTATACAAGAGCTAGAAACTCTTTGAGCACAGATTTTCTAGTGATGGACTGTTTAAGCATCAGTCTAGCTAACTCTAGAGAGATTTTCAAACTGAATGAAAAGAGGGTGGGGGAAAACAAGCATTTATGAAATGCCTACTATTACTAGGGACTGTGCTAAACATTTCATAAATATGATTTTATCTGACCATATAGGAATACATCTTTTAGCCACAACAGCTTTGAAAGACCTCCTAAGTCTTTGGAGGGTCATGATCTACAGTAGTGATAAGAAAATCCATGCTAATAAAATCAGAGATGATTCAGAGTATAACAGAATTCAGCAGCGATGCTAAATATTGAACAGGAAAGGGTTCCTTTGAAAATTCAAAAGGTCTTTGAAGGCAAGGACCTCAGACTCATAATTATGGACACTAATTTTCATTTTCTGTTGAGCCATAGCCAATAGAAGACTTAGATACATAACATGCCTGTTTATATAAAGTCTAAGAATATCATCGATTTCCAAAAGCTAGAAGGGACTTGTGAGTCTATTGCTCCTATTTTAGATGAGGAAACAGGTCCTTATTCTCCTATCTCAGTTTTACCATCCTTTAACAAGTCAAGACACCTAGGGTCAACGTTGAAGAATTACCCATACATATGTTTTGAAAATAAAAAGCTTTAATTAAAAAAAAAAGAGTTAACCCAGAAAAAAAAAGTCAAGACACCTGAGTTCAAATACCCAGGCAAGCCACAGTACCCAGCTTCAAAACCTTATGTGATGATATTATATAGGAAGACAAAAGCATGAATAGAGAATTCCCCTAGATTGTATGAATTGCACTGAAAATGGCCTTGGTTGTGTGCCATATTGGAAGCTGTCCAGAGCACAAAGTACCTAAAGAGAGATGCCAAATGGGAGCTTACACTAGGGGTGAAATGGCTTATCTGGAGAGCCTTCCTCAGAGGGGAAGGCTGGGTGCTGCAGAACAGATAAGGAAATATACTTTCCTCTTTTTATAGCACACTGAATAGAATTCTGAACTTTAAATTAAGGAGTACTCGAGTTCAAATCCAGTCTCAGACACTTAGTGGTTGTGTGACCCTGTAAAAAAGAATAATAATAGCACCTATCTTCATCGGGTTGTTGTAAGGATAAAATGGGATTAATTTGTAAAGTACTTCGCAAATCTTAAAGCACTCTATAAGTGTTAGCTATAATTATTATTATATTATATATATTATTTTATATGTTACATATAATTATTATTCTTATTAAAGAAGTACAGGGCTATGGGTGTACAAAATTACACATGCTATCAGATATGGGTTTTTTTATTCATTGGTTTAAATTACTTTTCCATATTTTTAAAATTCAGTGGGAGGGGATATAAGGAAGGGGAGCTAGAGGCATACTGAAGAATGTTTGAAGGGTAAAACAGAAGGCAGCAACAGACTTTTTTTAAAGAGAATATGGGGGTGATTCTCATTTTTAGTCTCCACAGCCCCCATCTCCTGTGTTTAAAAGTCTTGCAATCATGAGGAGTCAAAAGGGGGAAAGTGAATTCTCTATTGTTATTTTTTAAATAAAAGCAGTAATTCTATCATACAATTAAAAAAAATCTTCTCCAAGTTAATGGGCAAGAGCTAGCAGTCAGCAACATTTGTAAGTAAGCTCTATCCCTTCTTAAATAGAGAATGAAGCTTCCTCCTCTTCACATGCTCCAGCTTTTCTAGTCTCATTTGCAGAGAAGTTTTCTCTGCAAAAAAAGCTTTGATTTTGTAATGAGGACACTCAATTTAATTCTGATTCTAACACATAATAGCTATATGATTGTGCACAAGTCATTTCCCTTTTTTCAGCTCTGAATTAATGATCTTCTGAACCTACTCTAGGAAAAGCATACTATGAAGCAAAATTCTAAATGAACCATGCTAATTTTCTGAACCCTGAACTAAATCAATGATAACCAGATTTCTAGAACTTCATTTATCTAGAACATATATATATGCTCCAAAGAATCAAAAATTATCCCTTATCAACAAAGAAAATGGGTGTCAAAAGCCAATGCACTTTACTACATAGAAAATGTCATCCTTCGATACTCATGAGAGAGTCTAGTGATTTTGTATTCCATGTAAAATGAAGGTACTGATTTAACAAGCTTGTTATCTGCTTTCCTCTGGCAAACTGTCGTCTGACCTAGGATAGAGCAGTCAACAAGAGTGAAATAGCAGTGAAGGCTACTTCATTGACAACAGCAAGAAGTGACATCTGAGAAAGAGGAGGCAAAAAAATGTCAACTAAAAAAAAAAACCCAGCAATTTTTAGGGCTAATGAATGTAAGTGAACTATCCCTTCTACATCTGAGGGCATTGCTGCATTATATGAAATTACAACAATTGTTGTTCTTAATAATAATTGACGTAGGTTTTAAGATTTTCAAAATGCTTCCCCACTTCAACAACTCTGTGAAGGAGGAACTAAGTGATTTGCCTACAGTCATACAGGCACTAAACAGAAAGGCAGAATCTGAATATAGCTTTTCTACATATGTCAAGGGCTCTTTCCACTGCTTCTCCTGTCCTGATTCATCAAGGAAAAAAGTTGAATAAGGTTAGTTTTTCTGTATTCAAAGACAAGAAAATTTCTAATGTACTTTGGAAAGATTTTCACAAAATCCTTCAAGAAAAAATAAACTAAGGTTTTAAAGAACATAAACTTTATTCATTTAGGAAATTCACTTTAATGATAGCAGACTATATTCTATGAATTTTAAACCAAATTCATTGTTTAAAAAACATTTTGATACAATTTGAGCCAAACTGTGTATTTGAATGTATATATGCATATATATGCACACACATATATACATATATGTATACACACATATATAAATAAAACTAAAACAACAGAATCTTCTCTGAAGCAAATCTGAATAACTCATATTTACACATTACATGTTACTAATTATAATTCTTAATGTAGTTATTTCATTTGATATTCACCACCCTGAATTAAATATAGCAAGTACTTATACCCATTTTTACAGATCAGGAAATTGAAATTCAAAGTTCAATTAGTTATCTAACATTATATAGCTAATAAAAGGTGGATCCAACATTCAAAACCAACTTCTAACTCTCATAGGGAGTCAGAAAGAAGCAATATTTGGGAGAAAGCATTAAACTCTATTTCTCTTCTTAAAGATGTTTTGTCATTGAAACCATGAAATCAGGAAGCTAAAATTTAATCAGTGTTTCTCCTAAGTCTCATTACTTTGTGATCATACCTTCTGTTTTCTTGTGTAATGTGCTCTTATCTTGGGGACAGATCTAGATATGCATAAGTGAACAAATGAAAAAACATTTATTAGACAAATTATAGACAATTAGGTAGTGCAATAGGTCAGAGCCGTCTGGAAGGTTTGCATTCAAATATTTTCTTAGTTATTTATTAGCTATATGACCTTGGGTAAGTCACTGGCAACCTCTATCAGCCTCTATTTTCTCATCTGTAAAATTACAATAGCACTGATCTCATAAGGTTTTATAAGAATTCAATGAGGCAATACATGTACAGAATACTGTCAACCTTATTATCATTATAATTATTAAGCCTTACTACATGCCAAGCATAATACTAAAGTCCAACAGATACTAAAGCAAAAGCAAAAACAGGAGTTTACACTCAAAATAGGGGAGACAACACACATAGGGGAATGGTGCATAGGGATCAGAACTTTGATGTGAAGATTTACTGAAGTGGTGAGGTATTAATTCTTGATATTGTACTGTTATTATCCTTATTTTCCAGTTACAAAACCTGAGTTAAAAACAGGTAACATAGTCAAACAGCTACTAAATGCTGAGCCATATTTGAATTCAGGTGTTCTTTTGCCTGTCCCTGCTCAGTGTATTTGACTATCTGAATGTATTGAGTATCTATGTGGAAGTATTTTGTTATATATATTTCAAATTGTACATGTGTATATATATATGTATACCCATGTGAATACATGTATGTTTCCCTGTAGTCACGTTTATTAAATGAGTGCATGAAGTGGGCCCATACATGAACATAAATATCTGTGGGTTGATATCTGTGTCAACACAAATGAGATAGAATATGTGTAAATGTAAGAAAAAAAGATAAATAAAAAGAAGGGAAGAAGAGAAAGGATAAAAAAGAAGAAAGGGAGAGAAAGGAAACAAACTATATTTTTTTGTGTGTGTAGATATGTATTTATATGTATGTGTTTTCAACTTTATCTGTGTTGTGTCTATTTTTTTCTAATATTTCTTAGCTGTTTCACGTAGAGCTCAGTCTCTTCCCTAACCCTCCCATCCCAAAACTATGTCTATCCAAAATTCCATATGAAAGTAGGACTTTCTAGAGAGTATGTTTACAATTTTTTCTTCCCCTAGGCCCCCACCTTTCCCCCCTTTTTAAAAGCCTTCTTCTCAGTCTTTTCTTCACTCACACACTCACTCACTTACTTACTGCCTTTTTCCTAGCAATATCTGAAGGGGGCAGCAGTCATTTGTTTAGAAGCAATCTGGCAGCCAATGAAATGTCAGCTCAGAGATTATTCTTAAAACTTTCACTGGGAGAAAAATTACTATATCATAGAAACATTGTATAGATATACTTTAAGTGTGGAAGAGCAAGACACATTTACATGTTCAAGTTTACACCTATTCTAAGCAATGTGACTGGTGTGAAGATGTGCACACTTGTTAGTGAAGCACATGTGTAGAAAAGACAATATATGTGAGTACATATACATATTTATGAGTATATGTGCACATATATGTGGATTGTATATATGTGAATATATGATGTATATGTACTCAGATATTCATATATGTCTAAATATTGTTGTTCTTCAATCATTTCCAACTCCTTGTAGATCTCATTTGGAGTTTTCTTGGAAGATACTGGAGTAGTTCCTTCTCTAGCTCATTTTGCAGATGAGGAAACCAAGGCAAACAGGATGAAAGGACTTGGGGTCACACTTTTACTAAGTGTCTGAGGCCAGATTTGATTCAGGAAAATGAATCTTCCTGACTCCAGACCTAGGGCTCTATCAACTTCCTCACCTGCACCTACTAGCTCCCCTACATCCATCTATCTACCTATCCATCCATTCATCTCTCCCTCCCTCCATCCATCCATGTATCTATGGGAAAAAACCTGATGACAATCAAACCTTGATAAAATAATGCTCATGGAAATGGTTAATTGAAAATTCTGGGTACCTGAAGGCTAACCCCAAATTTCTATTTGTTTCAGTCTTTGTAACTGGCAAGCTTTTAAAGATCTTTTAAGGCTATTTTCCTGCATTAATCATATTAATGAATATGATTAGTCTTTTTCCTCTAATATAGATCACCTAAGCCACTATTTAAAATAACATTTTTCACTATCCTCAACTGTTTGTGTGGAGGCAGATACTATAAGATACTGGACTAAATATATCTGAAAGCTTTAATGTTGCTTGAGAAAGTATGTGTGGGATGTTGAGTTGTGAGGGATGGGGGTGATGCTGAAGAACTAACTCCCTAATTTTGAATGTATTTTCTCATTCTTATCATTTTCTCCTAAAAGTGTATTATAACAGTAAATAAATAAATACATCTCATTTCCCTGTGGGTTCTAGTAAACATACACAAGCACACTGAAAAGCATGAAGAGTGATCTAACATGGTTTTCTAGAGTTAAATTAAATCTGAGTTATGTTTAATCTTTAATAATCCAATTGTTGATTCTTGCATTTGAAAATTCTGAATTGTATTAATAAAATTAGCTTGGATTCTTCCCTACTCCTGCCCTATTTTAATAACAGGGTCCATACATAACACTTGGTCAGTGAAGAACAGACATTTAACCACACCTTGACCCCTGGAGCAGTAATTGCCAAACTTAAATATACTGTCACTGACTGGACACACGCAATGTATCAAACAAGAGCAACTCACATCTATTTGTTGGAAAAATTTGACTGATGTGCCTTCAACCTGTCATCAGACCGCTGTGACCTCAATTTTTTGAGAAATAAAGTCAAAATCCATTCTTATCTTCTGAGATGCAAGACTTATTTATGTGTCAGCCTTCCCCCTCGATTGTCCTTAGCCTTTGGGAAGCCGTCTAAAAACACAATCACACAGTGAAGACCTTCAGTTCATACCGGCTTTTAAACATGTTCCTTAAATCTCTCCTAAGACTTTCCAATTAGTTTGTGAAAGTTACATTGCTTCAGTTATCTGGCTAATATAAGTCCTAGAAGGAGAGAAAGGAGGACAGATAGTGTTTTAGCAATAAGCTTTCACTATATTTGCCATCAAAGTAGAAGCCAAGGAAAAAGGGAAGAATGGACATAAAAATTGGAGCAGTGGATTGAGATTATATATTACCTCTGACAATAACACCAAAGAATGTTTTAACACAGGATATGAGCTTAGGAGATTGTCCAACTTTCCATTTCACAGATGAGAAAATTGAGTAAGATCCCATAGCTAGTTAGAGGGAAAGTTGTTCTTGATTTCATCCTCAAAGGTCAGGGATGTTCCCCAAGTTTCCATGAATGAATGAATGAATGAATAAGCATTTACTATCTCTATTCATCATGGACCTTTAATAAACCATTCATCATAGTTATTCATCCATGAATTTATCCAAACTTTTCTTGAACCTATTCATAATTTGTGCCTCTAAATACCCCCCTCAAATCATCTACATAATATTTAAATTCTCCACCCTCCTCTAATACTTCCATTTACAAAAGTAAGTATGTGATGATCATTGTTAACATCTGAGAATGTTTGACAACCAAAGGAAAGTTGAGAGGCAATAGAAGATAGCCAGAAAGATGGGAGAAATAGATGAAGCCCTCAGAGTCCCATAAGCTGTTTTCTAGGCATTGAGGTTTGCTTACACAGCAAACACAAGTACACCAATCTCCCATTCCAGGCTTAAAAATATGGACTTGTTTTTTAACTCCTAACATAATGAATGAGCTTAAATATTAGAAACTTGAAATTATTAAGTAAATCATTGCACCTGCAAAGCTTCTATTTGCATAACATTAATTCATGATGGCAGCTAAAACAAATTCATCACATTCACTATATTAGAGGCTGATTTATGTAGGAATTGAAAAAAAATCATGGGCTTAAAATTATGTTGACATGATGTACGTGCTCTATGGTGAAAGGTTTTTGTTGCGTTTTTTTTAAATCATCTAAACAACTGAATTATGGGGAGAAGGAAAAAGGTTTGAGGGGGAGGAAGAAGGAAAAGAGAAAGAGGGCAGCAAAGAAATGGCATCTTCAAAAATGAGTAATGCTATTGCTTCACACGCATGTACTCACACACACTCCAGTTATTAATGTCAAGTATGCCAAAGATACGCTGGAAAATCATTACCATTCATAGCCACTAACAGCCATTAAATTTCAATCAATTCAACTTAACACAAGTGTACTTCAGCGGCCCTTACAGTTCCTTATAAATGTGGCTCAAAAGTCGGCCTGACTTATTGCATTGTCCACCATACAAAGAGGCATTACTAAGGATCTCTCTGAAAAGGGACTATCTTGGGTCTTCTGAACGGATGCTCTTTTAACATCCCAGTCATCAACAGATCTTTCTTTTCTGAGGGAGCTGAGAGAGGGTCCTAATAGCACCCTCCAGGTCAACATCAACGAAGGAAAATATGCCTTTTTTAGCTGAAATCCTTCCTTTTGTGCTTTTGAGGTGGGAGAAGAGCTGAAAAGTGAGTGTCTTCTGGAAGAAACTTAACAAATTGTCCCTTAAAGAGAAAGTTTCAGACTCCATCAAAAGTTCCCTATTGCCCCACAGCTGCAGCTCAACCAACGCACTTGAAATTTGTCATTTAATATGCCTCCTTTAAGCTCTTTGAAAACTAACATTTAATTCCCTTCTCAGTGAAGGGGCCTTAGGGCAGGTCGATTAAAAAGGAGGAAAGACTAGAAGAATACAGCCCAACTGCAGGCAGCAATTGCCTGGGTTAGAAAACCCGCCTTTTCAAAAGCTAATAGGCTTGCAGCCTGGTTTCTTACAGACAACTCTTCCAGCCTGGGATGGAGAAGTAACTGAGTTATGATTTTTTTTTTCCCCCTTAGAGGCCGGGATTCCAGGCTGAATGGGTCTCGGAATCCCGCTTACAAATAGTTTCACAACACCAAGGTAACAAAGACAAGTTAGACTGAATAGATTTTGATCTGGTTGTCTATTCTTTAGTTTCCATGAAACAGGTTTGAGCCATTCCTACAACTTGCTGAAGGTTGCTGGTGGGCAGCCTATTCTGAAAGCTGCAACAATGCGCGTATTGTTTAGTATACTGTAAAAACAATCTGGGTGTGCAAGTCCCCGTATAACAAGAGGGGAACTCGATGTGTTGCAAATTATGAGGAATGTTGGCACCGGGAGGCTTTACGTCCTTGCTATTAACACACGGGCTCACCGGCATTTGAGTCGGACGATTAAGTAATTAAATGTTCTATGGAAGGCAATAGATGGTGGAGAAATCTTTTTAGCACATGTTCTCCCTTGACTTTCTCTTCCCAGCTATCTCAAATCTCAAGACTTTTGTAGGGTGCCTCCCAGAAGCTGAAACAGAAAACCAAATAGGGATTGGGAAGGGGGGTGTGGAGAAAAGGAGACAGCAATGCACTAAGTACATACAATAGGATTGTACTCCAGACTCAAGGCACAATGCCTCCAGCATCAAAAGAGCAAGAGTTCAACTGATTTCATAAAGGTAAATTGCTCTAAACACAGCGATGTCAGCAAAACTTAATCCTGCCAGGAGCTTTGCTTAATTACAGGTTTTAAAGCACAGTTTAGAGAAAGGGAGATACTTAAATGTGTCACCTGGAAAGGTCCAGACACTCAAACTATTTGTAAGTTAGAGGAACACAAATATTTGTAACTCCCCCACTTCTCCCACCCCCCCTAAAAAAAAACTATCAGACCCTCTGTAGCAAGCACAGAACCTATCAATTCTGTGGGAATTGGGGGGGGAAGGGGAAAGGGAGGAGGGCACACCTCCCTTTTTTTTGCATAGTAAATACAAACTAGTAGGCAGTAATCATTGAGATCTGTCTTTAATTACCAACTTGTAAAAAAAAAAAAGTTTCATTTCAGCAGGAGGTGTTATCTCTTAAAGCAGTTTCCCCAGCTACGATCACCAAGATAACCATGTTTAACCCATTCCAAGTCAACAGAGCACTCATCCAAAGGAAGGAACTCAAACTCTTCCTACCCTCCCCCCAATGATCCCCAAAATTGAAGTGGGCCTCTTATAAGAACTACTGTAATAACTGTAACAGCACAACATTCTCCCTCTCTCCCTCTACACATACACACATATACATACATATACATACGTACATACACACACAGGGGAGGTAAGGGGCCCTCTGAAGAAAAATGGGGGAAAAATCAATCTAGTGCTAATGAATAAAAAGTTCCTTTTATTCCACTGTTGTTTTTGGTTCATTAAATTTTCCACAGATTTGCAGAGAAGAAAACGTGATCAATAAACCTTGACAAAAGTGAACGTGTGAAAAAGGCCAGAGAATGGAACAGGAAGATAAAAGTGATATCCCGATCAGAGATTTCAGAGGCAGATGACCAGAGCTCTGGACTGCTGAATAATCTGAATAGACCATCATTTCTTTGCAGCCTTTCACATTCTTTTGCCTGACTGTTGAAACTCTTCATTCAATACAATAGTAAATGCACTAAAACTTTTTTTCTTATGCTAATAGTGAAATCGGGTACTCAGAGTTAAAACACACTTCCCAGTAACTTGTTTTCTTTAAGGAAAAAAAATCCACAATACATTAACTTATTCAAGTTAAAACACAATGTCAAAAATGGCTTGCAAAAGTATTTGCTCACTCTCCAAAAGTTATCTTTCCTTCCTCCCCAAGACAGATTTTTTTTAAATGTGAGAATATTTGCAGTATTTCATGATGGTTTTGTATAAGAAAGATAAGGGAAAATTATTTCTTTATTTGCAATTTTCTAAATTCTAAATACAGTGATTGGAAATACTACTTATGCCACTTTATCAAATTTAATATATGTTCTTAAAGACAGCATCTACAATCACTTTTCAAAAATAAGATCCAATGACCACTTTAAAAGATTCTTAATATCCTACAGTAATGATAGAATACATTAAGCTTTGACATTTTGTACCATTATTATTGAATAGGAAAATTTTTTTTTCACAAAGAACTATTCATCCGAAATTCACAGATGTTATTTTTGCTTTAAAAAATCCATATATTTTGCACCAAATCACTTTTTCTTTATTCCCCAGAGCTAAGCAAATCTGTTGAAACAATTTAAATTTTTTTTCATTCAATTTTACAAAATATTTTTCTCAGAAGTTTCTGCATGTTCTTCATATTCTAATCATTGTTCTAAATGTATGCATTCATGATTATTTTTTTTGCCTAGATTTTTTTCTAGAATCTGAAAACATTATTTCTCTATTTGGAAAATTTCCACATTACATTATGTGTGTCTATATTATACATTATACATTATAATATATATAGAAATATATTATGTCTAATATAGAAAATCAAAAGGAAAAAAAAAAAACTTCCACAAAACCAAGGATCCTTCTATAGCTGGTTTCCTAAGAGATGTGGATTAATACTTAGGGCAGTAATTTGAGTGGGCCCCAACTGTTTATGTAGTAGTATAGTAATCTGAACTAAAGTTGTTTGTTTGGTTTTTTTTGGGGGGGGTTGCTTTTTTTATAAGTAGAAAATCCATCAACATGCTATGCTTTCTTTCACAAAAATTCTTTTGCTCAATTTCCTTAAAATGAAACACAGATGCATAAATATACTACCTAAGCTCAAACTTTTGCCCAGGAAAACCCAGGTGTTACTATCTCTTGCTAAATAAAATTCCAAAGCTATGGTTTTAAGCATTAACAAGCCAGGTGGATATGTTCAAGTTGCACTTAGAAAACATGTATTATAACTTTTAAGACCCATTTAAAGAGAATCTCTTGTGTCTATTGAATGGAGATTTTCCTGGGAAGAAACACTGGAAAGGTGTTTATTAGGCAAATATCCAATTTTGTCTGCCTGCCCATTGAATCCACTGGTTTCACTAATCCAGCATTGGGTGACTTCACTGTGTACAGGGCACTTGTGGGAATACAAAAAGCATGAAGTATTTGTGTATCTTTCAGTCTGCAGTGCAAACAACCCAGCTACAGTACCCAAGACACCAACTATCTGAAGAGCCAATCAATAAGCAACTACCAACAGACCCTTCATGTCCACTCAATCCATTGGGCCCTGAAAAGGATTCTCTTTCCCAAAATGGGACTAGAGGACATATAAGTAAATGGAGTGGCATTCCAGTGCAAAAGAAAATCCACTTTGGAATGAAGCTTCTCCCAACTTCAGGCATGGTTTGGATAGACCAAACATTACACTCTGAAAGCATGTTCAGGTTCAGTGTATTCCAGAGAGGAAGGCTAAAATGACCTTGGACTAAAAAAGATCCCAATCACTTTTCAAGTCTCAATCTCATCAGCTGGATTTTTAGAATCAAATTATCCCTCACATGAAAAATAAACTACAGGTTCCAAAATTCAGGACTGAGAGGCACAGATATGTCTAAACTAACTTCACTTAAAAAAAATTTTTTTGGAAGCTTCAGCATAATTGCTTTTAAATTCTTCCTCTGGAAGAAGAAATTGTAATTTCCTATTTGAAAGCATTTCCCACTGACCTACTTTGAAAAAAAGACCAAACTGTATGCCATCATCCTTTAAGTGATGTATTCCATGAGTAGAGGAGTAGCCTACTACCTGATCACTTCAAAGCTAAATTTGTTGATTGTTCCTCCAAAGCATATGAAATGGGTAGAAGTAAAATACCACTTACTTAGGAGTAATCTCTTTGACAGGAATACATGTTACAACAGACAAGGCATGAATCACGACCCAAAGAGAATAGCAGGCTTTAAAAAAAACATACTGAATTGCTAGGTAACTTTCTGAAATTTTCCTGTTTTTCACTGAGAAAAAAATCTCCCCCTCCCCCTCAAATCTATTCTTAAAATTTTCCAAATGGATGGCATTTGGAAATCATGTGTGGTATTTGGATGAAATTAAAACTCTGAAGATAACATTATACACACACACACACACACAGAGTGAGAGAGATTCCCATTGACCTATGCAAATTGATAAAATAAAGGAAAGAAGAGAAAGACAGAGGAAGAAATTGATAAAGAAATAAAGGGGAGGGAAATTTTTTTGTATGGTTTAGAATAATTTATCCAATCATCCAGGCATTTGGAAACCTTAAGATCCATATTTTCAAAACTATAGTGTAGTTTCACCTAAACAAAGTCACCAGTCTTTCCTTTGGTTATATAATAAAATTTTCCCAAATGGAATAATTACAGAGCTACCAACCCTGCCTACAGAGGGATTCTGTCCACAGCCAAAATGGATAGAGTAAAAGGAAACCCCCAGCAAAGCTAAGTAAATTAGTGCTAGTAAAGGAGGAGGGGGGAGGAAGAAGAAGAAAACCTTTTTATGTTAGGTAGCTAGAACAAACAGATCAAATCAGTGAGACTTATGACAAATCAGCCTATTCCACTGCCTTTCACTGCTGTATATTTTGGATTTCACGGTTTATTTACTTTACTTTTTTGGCACCAAGCCCCCAGAGCATGCCAATACAATATTTGTTTAAACACTATTTTATGCAGCGAGCTAGGGAAACGTTTACTTTCAAATTCTTGCACACCCCCAAGAGCCTCATCGGCAAACAGTATATGAACGTTTTACAACTGTTCCCTTTATCAGAAGCTGTCAGGATTAAAACTTCACAAACTCAACGGGGGCAGGAGGGGGTGTCTCTTACACAGAGCTGAGCGTGGGTTTTTCAATATCCTTCAGCAGTATGTATATAGTGTATATACAAGTGAGGGAGGGAGGGAGGAAGGAGATGAGTGTGAGTACAAATATATGCCATATTTAGGTCAACTGTATAGACATGATTTCTGGGAGTTTTACGGACTATCTGAATATACATTCTCCACTTTTGCAGCTAGTGTTCATTTCTGTGAAAAGAAAAAAAAATCTTTCCTAAACCTAGGGTTCTAAGAACACTGACTGGGGTTTCAGCACTATCTGCACCTCTAGGGGTAGAGAGGTGGGGTTAAGAAAGTAAAGGGATTCATCCTAATCTCTCTCGCTGTAAAGTCAGGTTTCCAAGGAAATGACAGCAATTACTCGAAGAAGAAAAAAAGGCGCCCAATTGGGCTGGCTTTCCTCGCATTTCTTCTCTTCCCACCCTTTTCCCCCCTTCCTCTTCCTCCCCCTTTCTTCCTCTCCCCATACATAACCCCGCTCTATACATGCTCCCCCCCCAAACCACACACACACACACACACACACACACACACACACACACACACACACTTTCCTCTCTACACAATTGTCTTAAAGCCACAAGGTCCAGGGAAAACTCAATTCTCTAAATCCTTAATAGGATTGGCGCCCAGCTCTCTCCAAGCCTCTCCCCATCACACAGAGATCAAGTTGCAGTAGTGGATTTTTCAAATTCCTCAGCAAATATACTTGTTGAAAGACTGCCCCTCCCGGGGGTGGGAAAGGTGGAAGGGGAATGGGGGCAAAAGGGAGGAAAGTGTGGATGGGGGTGGTGATGAGGGGAGCCAGAGCAGGATAGTAGGGAATGGGACTGAAGGACCAGATTCGTAAGCGATTCCTTTGGGAAAGAAAAGCAATCTTAAAGAGAAAGAAAGCAAGGAAAACTGCAGGGAGAAAGAGGGGAAGGTCCGAGGGCTGGAAGTTTCTTCGAAAAGTCAATACACAAGTCTCTTGCTTCAGATCTTCCAAACCACCCCAGTCTCATAAGTTTCAAGTTTCTCGGCCCCTCTTTTCTGCCCCCCCCCACCTCCCGCCTCCCGCGACTTCATCACCTTAGAAAGTAAGGGGGAGGAGAAGAGAGAGATGTTTCCCCTAACCTCCAATCCCACCTCCTTCTCCGGGACAAAAACCTCACAGGGACATAGCAATGTTTATGGTTTAAACTGCTGAGGGCTTGGATTGGGGATGTCTTCCAGGGGGAGTTGAGGAATGGGACTGATGATAAATGAAAGCTTCCCCGCCCCGTTTTTGTAATCCTTCAGAAGAGGGGTAAAACAATTGGGGGAGGGGGAAGCAAACCGGCCCGCAAGGAAGAGGGATACAGACCACCCCTGTCATCTCGATGCACTTCGTCCGAGAATTTAAACTCCTTGTTCCCCCTTCCATTTTTCAACTCTCAGCCGCCCAGCATAATCTTAGCCCTAAACACGCCGGAACCTTAAAGAATACACAACAAAGTTTCCCCCCAAAGCACTCTCGAGTCCCTTTCTGCCCGTCCCCCCTCCCTCTCTACTCCGGTCCCCTACTGCCCTATACCTGCAGGAGCGCAGCGAGTGAGGAGAACTCAGAGGGCCGGGGCCGCCTACCCCGAGAACCCTTTGGGGAAATGCAGCATCTCTTCCATGCACTCTTCTGCTCCGCCTCGCCCGGACACAGCCGGGGAAACAGAATAAAAGGCTCCTTTTTTTCTTTTTCTTTAAAGAAAGAAAAAGGCAAATGTAACTTTACCAAGGAAGAGAAAAGTTTGCTCTATAATGCAGGTGTCTGTTCTGGCGTAGGGCTGCAGCTCCTGCCCCCCATCCCAACTTTGCTGTGCGATCCGAGGCAGGCTGGCTGGCTGGCTGGGTGGCTAGAGGGCGGGGGTAGCACTGGGGCGGGGGGCGGGGGAGGAGGGAACAGGGGAGGGGGCGGGCGTGGAAGATCCTACTGTCTTTCCTTGCCTTCTCCCCGAGGCTGCCTCGCTACTCCTGCCCTCTTCTCCCTCCTCCTCTTCCTTCTCTTTCTTACTCCTCCTCCTCCTCTTCTTCCTTCCTCCTCCTTCTCCTCGCCTTCCTCCTCCTCTTTCTCCTCCTCCTCCCCTTCTAACCGCCCCCCTCGCCTCCCCAAGTCTCATTGATGGGAGTTTTTTTTTTTTTTCCTTTTTTAAGTCTGCTGCTGTTGCTGGCTCATTCCTGCACTTCTGCTATCCATCATCTGCATCTAAGATATAGACCTCTCCTTCCCTCCGTCTCCCTCCCTCCCCTTCTCTCTCTCTCTCTCTCTCTCTCTCTCTCTCTCTCTCTCTCTCTCTCACACACACACACACACACACACACACACATCATTAGGGCGCGCGCACACAACACAGGCACACATTTCCTCGCACAGACATACACTGGCTGAAGTTTAGGAGGCCCAGCAGGGCCGGGATGGGAGGTGGAGGAGGGGTGGGGAAGTGAAGAAGCCTTTTCTTTCCAGCACAGAAAAAATAAAGATGATGTAACACAGAGGAAAAGTTATAAAAAGAAAAGAAAGAAAGAAAAGAAGGAAAGAAAGAAGGAAAATGAAAAGAAAAAAAAGAAAGAGAAAAAAAGGAAAGAAAAAGTGTTCTCCCTCACTTTTTTTTAAATAAGGGGGGTGGGGTGTTGTAGCTAACTCAAGTCAGATGATCTCCAGAGCAGAAATCTACCAACTGATCTGTTTTCAATCTAATTCTTCTCCTTTTCCTCCTCCCCTCATCCCCACTCCCCAGTTGCACCATTTGCTATTCCAGATGGGCCCCACTCTTTTTTTTTTTTTTAAATACATCGGAATGGAGAAGCAGAAATGGACAACTGTGGGTCATGTAGCTCCCTCTCAACCTTTGCTAAGTTTCTGATTTCATGAGAGCCTTAGGGAGGGGACACTAGGAGGAAGATACAGGTGCCTGGAAGTTTGTTTTATTTTCACCTTTAGGGTTGAGAGTGTCTAAATTTTCTCTTTTCCCCTCCCCCATTTACCAGCTTTCTCTATCAGTATCTTTGACATATTGTCATCTGAAATCTGTTGTGAAGAGAAATCCTTCAAGATTTTGTTTTGTGTCTTTTTTTTAAGATAGTATACTCTCTAATTCTAGTTATGTCAAGCAGATGGAAATAATCAGAAAACAACAACAGAGGAAAAACAGAAAAAGCAAAATCTGACTAATATTTTTTAAATGGTGGTAGGAAGCAAGTAGGAGAGGAGAGGGACATTCTTAATCAAACTTTGTGATTTGACTTGTTCTATTGAATCCCCATTATACCCAATTTGAAGTACAGATATAATTAAAACAAAACAAAACAAAACAGGTTACAAATACTCAACTTGGAAATTCAGGTCATAAAACTGCCTAAAAGTTTGTGCAACTGGGAAGAATTCACATTTCTATCCAGGATGCCACCAACCTTTCCTATTGCCTCTCATGCTTGCCTTTTCTAATTTCATGAAGTTGAGTTTATCAGTGACTTCAAAAGTAGTGGCAGAAGAAAACTGATCCAAATAAATACAACCTATCATTTCCTTACTGCTGGAAAACCTTTTCAGAATGTGTTGGTTGGTGACTTTCTGTTTTTCCTTCTAGTCTTTCTTTCTGCAATTGTATGTTGTTTTAAATTATAAGTATAATAAAGCCTGACAAATTCAGCTTTCTCAACTATAAGTGTGACCTTCATATGTACTTTTTAATGATCCTATTGCTTTTTAGTAAATAGCTTTTTACATGTTTCATCTCATTTCTTCTCTCTCTCTCTCTCTCTCTCTCTCTCTCTCTCTCTCTCTCTCTCTCTCTCTCTCTCTCTCTTTCTGTCTCTCTCTGCCTTTGTGTCTGCCTGTCTCTGTCTGTCTCTTTCACACACACACACACATACATCCAACCATCTTATTTAAAAAGGAAAATATTTTTAAAGACTCCAACTCACAAGAACACAAGAAGAGGGAAACAATAGGCTTCCCTGAGCCTAAGAAAAAATGTGTTGTACATTTTTAGAATGATTAGATACTAATTATGTTTTCCTTAAACACACAATCCAGTTCTGGACCCTGCTAGAAATATTTTGTTGTTGATTCTTCTTGGTGTGTGTGTGTGTGTGTGTGTGTGTGTGTGTGTGTGTGCTGAAGAAAGGCAATGTATTTATTAAGAAGAAAACATATTTTGAGAAATAACTTTTAAAAATACATACGATCAAAGTCACCACTTTCCAGTGTATTTATTTAAATTCCTTCTGGACTTTCAGAATACAGACTCCAAGGAATCAGAAAAAGTAAACTGAACCTTCCTTCTCTGACCTATTCTTTTTTTTTTAGTGACCTGTTTCATACTTATTCATACACATCTTCCTCTTTGTTGGAATATTAGTGAGATAAGCTGATTGTTCCAATTACTTTCCCCATTGTCTTTCTTTACTTAATTTTTTGTGAAGACATTAAAAAACCCCACCATTTGGGATCAACACCTGTTTTTCTCCTATACCTAGTGGAGTTTAACTCCTAATGGAATATTGTCACCCCATATAACTTTTTTTTTAATGGAAAAGGGTTTCCTTTTGAGATTAGGCTATTAGTAAAAAGTTAATTTTAAAAGCTTAAAAGTTTGGTATTGAAAAGTATGTAAAGTTGTTGGTGGATCTGTGAACGGATCCAACCATTCTGGAGAACGATTTGGAACTATGCTCAAAAAATTATTAAACTGTGCATACCCTTTGACCCAGCAGTGTTTCTATTGGACCTATTTCCTAAAGAGATCCTAAAGGAAGGAAAGGGACCCATATGTGCAAGAATGTTTGTGGCAGCCCTTTTTGTAGTGGCTAGAAACTGGAAACTGAATATATGCCCATCAATTGGAGAATGGCTGAATAAATTATAGTATATGAATGTTATGGAATATTATTGTTCTATAAGAAAAGACCAGCAGGATGATTTCAGAGAGGCCTGGAGAGACTTGCATGAACTAGTGCTGAGTGAAATGAGCAGAACCAGGAGAACATTATACACAGCAACAACAAAAGTATATGATGATCAATTCTGATGGATGTGGCTCTCTTCAACAATGAAATATTTCAAACCAGTTCCAATTGTTCAGTGAAGAAAGCCATATACACCCAGAGAGAGAGATATGAAATGTGGACCACAACACATTTTCATGCTCTCTATTGATGTTTGCTTGCATTATGCTTCCCTTCTCAGATTTTTTTTTCCTTTAGATCCGATTTTTTTTTGCACAGCAAGATAACTTTAAAAATATGTATACACATATTCAATTTGTCAAGTGTTTTAACATAATTAACATATAGTAGACTTCCTGCCATCTAGGGGAAGGGTGGGGACTAAGGGGAGAAAATTTGTAATGGAAAGCTTTGTAAGGGTCAGTGTTGAAAAATTACCCATACATATGTTTTGCAAATAAAAAGCTTTAATTAAAAAAAGTATGTCAAGTTTTGGATGGATCAAATCAGCATAAGGGAAGAAAAACTCAATTAAGAGAAAAAAAAATCTAAGTTTTATTTCTAGCTCAATCTACCTTTGGCTCAAATTCCATGTTCAACCTTTGACAAATCTTTTCACCTTTCCCTGCTTCTGTTTTCTTCTCTATAAAACTAAGGTAATATCTTCCTTACAAAATTATGAGAATAAAATGAGATGTGTGTGAAAGTAAAGCACGTTGAATACTCTATAAAGTGTTATACAAGCATAAATGGGTATTATATATGTAAAAAAATCACAGGTTTGCCTAATGCCTTGGGCTTATTACAAATTCAGGCCAATATCTTCCTTCCCTTTTAGCAGATTTCACCTTTAGAACTGATTGCCCTGAGTCATTGAAAAGTCCTGTCATCAAGGAAAGTTTACATTAAATTGCATTGATAGTACTAGTCAATATGCAGAAAGCATCTTACTGGTTCAAAAAGCTTTATCAAAAGTCCTTAATTTAAAAAAAAATTGTAAACATTTTAAAAAGCTGAGATTTTTTCTCCTTCCTTGGTTTCCATACCTGATCCTTTTCCCCATTCTCTGAGCCCCAACACCATGCCTATGGATCACTGAGTCATCCTCAGTAGATAATTTAGATATTTGATTGATCTACACTGTATATCCCAACACATATATCTGGAATACTTGTTCTGACCAGAAAATAAGTTTGGACATTGTAGAAGGTATTTCACTAACAAAGACTGTAAAAAGAAGTGGAGGACTATTGATGAAAATTATTCCCTATTCCAACAGATGCATTCAATGCATTGATTTGCTGAACTGCTCTTTTTCTGCTTACTTTTGAAAAAATCTGTTACATGGGTTGGCTCAATGGGTAGGCAAATGGATATGAATATATCTAGAAATATATGTATATAATATAAATTAGTATAATGCATATTTTATATATATAATATATAAAATCAAAATGCACCAATAAAAAAATAAAAGAAAAAGGTATTTAGTAATTGATCTTCAGTTACTCAGAAATTTCTATTAACCAGAACATGCCATTCCCAAGTGTTAATCAAGATTTGAGTCATAACCATTTTCCTTTTTGTAAACAGCTGCACCTTTCATCTCAGGATCAAAAAGCACTTTTGTGAACAATAGGCTCGTTTCTCACCTTTCTCTGTTGAGCTTTCTCAAACCAGCATGGAACAAGGTGTTCCAGCATGGAGCTGAGGTTTGAAGGAAAGAAGTAGTTTCAGCCAGTTTTCCATCAAGCCCGACAATCCTACCAGGAAGGTAGTTAGTTGAGGTGTGTGTGTGGGGGGGGAGGGGTTGGAGAGGAACTATCAACATCATTCCCATTACAGGGATAGAGAAGCCAAGGTGCTTGAATATAAGGTGACCAAAATAAATAACATTTTGAAACTTTCAGTGTGTATAACAGCAAATGATCAGTCTTTTATTTTTCCTCCTGAATTGACAATTTGAGTACACTTAGCAAATCAACTATCTGTTTTGGTTTCATGTACCACCAACCTTAGTATCACTTTGGCATTAACTAAATGGCAGAAATGAATTGGGTTGGATATTAAAAGCAAAGCAATACAATAATCTGACCTTTAAAATCATAGACAGCCTGCCTAAATGAAGTCCCTGCATTTTCATATGAGCTGAAAGGCAGACAGTTAGTCAGACACTATTTTATTTAGGCTGGTCTATATAATGCTGGAGGAGTCAGTTGAAAAGTGAAATTAAACTAAAATAACTATTTGGTATCATGAAGAAGACTTCAGTTGTTTTACTGGATTTCCTTGAATTTTGTTTTTGGTCTTGGGTTTGTTTTGTTGTTGTTTTATAACTAAATTCAGTGTTGTACACATATACTATGAGTCTGTTGGCTTTGCTTAACTGCTTTTGCTGGTTATAAGGATGGATGAAATAAACTGATGTAAAAACAAAACAAAATCCATAAAAATGCAACAAATAAATAAATGGTCTTTTAAAATAAAGTTAATTCAGTCAAAAAAGCCTTTGAACTCATAGAATTATAGACCTAGAAGGCACTTAAGATGTCGCCTATCTGTGTCACTCATTTTTTGAGAGAAAGAAATAAAGGCTAGGAGAAAGTGACTTACACAAGATTACATAGGTAGCTAATGGGAGAATCAGGATTGTAATGTAAATAATGCTGGCTGTCAGCCTAATGCCCTTTCCACTACACCATGTTACACAGTCCTGAATCAGGAAGGAAAAGAAGAAATATAGAAAGATTCTCTCTCTACTCTTAAGGAATTTATACCCCACTTAGAATCCACAATGTAGTAGAGGAAATAATTAGTGAGTCTAAACTGGCAACTGGGTATTGCCCAGGACAGAGGATGGAATTATGTACAGGTAAAAGTCATGTCTATGTAAAGTGTAATAAGTAAATATAATCCAACCAGGTATTAGAAGTCTGGATTAATTTCAACCTAACAGCGCCATACATTTTACAAGAGTCACATGCACAGAGCAATTAGGCCAGGAAGGGCCAGCCTGAAGAGTAGGTTAGTGACTGCCAATGGCCCACTGTTATGGTGTGATTTTATTAGTAGCAAGAATTATTATGCGCTCCCCCCACACACAAAGTCTCCCCAAATGGCTGGCTGATGTCTGAAATTCCATAGGGTCTTTCTTTTGGCTTGAGGCTTCTTCTTCTATTAAAATATAAATACCCTTGGGAAAGGTAAAACATTAAATTTTATCTTCATGAAAAAAGCTTATCATTATTAATGAGTCTATCAGATCCTTTTCTGGTAGCTGATTTTGATGGGAAACCAGATAGATGAGTATGAAGACATGGAGAAGAGGGACTGGGACAAAAAGTGAAGAAGATATAACTTAAGAGCCTAGAAAAACATGGCTGGAGGCACCAAAGATAAACTTTGCATGCTTATAGCCTTCTCTTTGCAGCTTGAATCTCTGTTCTGTCACTCATGGCAACCTATATGGAAAAGTCCTATTTGGCTTCTGCAGGGTTTGAACACTGACTTTCCCACTAAAGAAGCCACCAGCAACATGTCTTTGAATTTAGTAATAGAGTGTATAGACAGTGCTTGAGAAAGGCAAGCTTAGAACAAGAGGATAATGCTTGTTTGAATCTAAATTACCCCCTTTTCATTCTCATTCACTTAGAAACTTTTCAATCAAGCAACATTTATTAAGCCTCTACTATACTCCAGGCATCATGCTACAAAGAAAGAAAACAGAAATGAAAATTCTTGCTTTCAAGGATCTTATCCAAACAGATTGCATTTTCTTAGCCAAAGAAAAAGGGTATTTCCATTCACATAATCTCTAGACTTCACATTTAAGATATTATGTATCTGTCTGCCTTGTCTGCCTTTCTCTATTTATTACACTTTTCATTGCAGGTCCACATAGGCAAACAATTAGTGCCAAGTGGTAAAATTGTCCAAAGTTTCACTTCTGCCTTCATATTGAATTCATATTGAATATCTATTCACCTCAAGGGTAGATCCCAACATCAAAGAGGAATGTATATCTGGAAGTTCAAAAGATTATTCTCTGTTCTTTGACTTTGTTACAAACTGTCTCTCTTATACATCCCCTCTTCCACTCCCTCCAACCTCATTCCTTTCAGCAATTAAATAGGTAGTAATAGAAGAGGGATCATTATGCTTCTTCAGTTTGGCCTCTAATGGTGGAATCAGGAACAATGGGTCAAAGCTGCCAAGAAGAAAATTTAGTCTTGATGCCAGGAAAAACTTCCAGTCAGAGTCATCAAAAAATAGAATGGGTCACTTTAGGAAGTGATAGATTCTCTCCTTCACTGGAGGTTTTCAAATTAATATCAAGTATATTATAGTGGAGAATTTGTGTGTGGATATGGAGGTTCCTTTTTATTCTGAAATCCTATGGATGTATTGGTTTAGCTTTATTTTCTGTTTTCCAGGATCATATAATTAAATGTAATATAAAATATCCTATTTGCCTCATCTACAGTTTCTAAGGCAAATTAAAATAAAATTTCAAAACTTTTCATTTTTCTACCATTCCTTTTTTTCACTTAAGTACTATCAAATATGTTTTAGGAGAAATATATATGCATGTCTATATATTACATGCATATATGTACAACTTATTAATATACTTGCACATAGATAGCATCATGAGGTAGGAGAAATAACTTCCATCACTGACTGTGATTTCTTTGATTCTCAGGTTGTTCTCCAAGACTTTCAGTTATAGTCTGGTTGTCAGCTTCATCAATAGAAGGAATTCCCATACCAGTAGAGCCATTTGTAACAAACAAATTACAACTCCTTGACATATATGTATTCATGTCAATGCTTAATGAATCTAAAATTTCATTTGTGCAGATAATCCTCTCACAAAATATCAACCATTCTATGCCTTAGTCTTTGATCCTCATGAATTGTTATCACAGAAAAACTTCACCTGGGTTTATGAGCCTCTTTGCATTTATTGTTGGTTCTCCAACATCAGTTGTACATGTATTTACTGGATTCTTATTTTAAATCGGTTTAATTTAGAATGATTTGACAGACCTCATTGTTATAGCACTAGAATACACAAGAAACTATTCCACACCATGATGAAGCATTAAGAACAAGAATTTGTTGGGGATGTTGTTTATCTTTTGTTCTAGAAGAGGACCAATGCCATCAGGAGAGTGATATCTTCCCTTGCAAGTGAATTGAATTTAAGTGAGGCAGAGCTGTGCAGAGTCATAAGCATCACTTTCTCCTCCAGTCATGGGAGCCCTGTGACAAGACATAAGTCAGGACAACTGCAGATGGCTCCAGATTCAGAGGGAGACCTTGACCTTTTTAAGCTAAGGTATTTTCCAGGTCTCATTTTTTCTGAGGCAATACCCATTCAGCTATTAGAAGCTAAGTAAGACTTGAGGCAAAAAATAGCCTAGTTTGACTTCACAAAAGAATCGGTCTGGGGAGGGAAGATGGAGTTGTATAAAGAGAACTCTAAAGAAGACTTATGAGACTTAATAATGGGGAGAGTAGGTATCCTTACTTCACTCTTGTATTTTTCGAGAAAGGGTCTAGTATATCCTCACTGTATATGATGCTGCTTTCAGTTTTGATGTTTTTTATAATATTAAGAAAAAATCTCTTTACACCTATACTTTGTAAAGTTTTTAAGTATAAATAAGAGATGTACTTTGTCATAGGAGTTTTTGGTCTGTATCTATTAAGATAATCATATAGTTTTGAATATTTTTATTTTTAATATGATTAGTCATGCTGATTGTTTTCTTATTGCAGAATCATCCTTGAATCCCTGGTATAAATCCATCTTGGTCATGACAAATTATTTTTTGGATGAATCACTATAGTCTGCTTAATAGGAATGCATTTTTAAAATTTTGAATCAATATTCATCTGTCATTGTTTAGAGTTCTTCTGTGCCTTATTCAATCCTGGTTTAGGTATTAGGACTATATTTATCTCAAAAAATGAAAATGGTAAAGTGCTTTTCTCCTCAATTTTTGGAAATTGTTTTTGTATTACCGATACCAATTCTTCTTTAAAAGCTTGATAAAATTCTCCCATGAATTCATAAAGACCAGGAGTTTTTGTATCTTTATAACTAATTTATCTTTTCTTTTCTTGAGACTGGATTATTTAAGATCTCTATTTCATGTTCTGTTAGTTTGAGTAATCCTCTCCTTTTGTGCTCTAAGTTTTGTTAGCCTATAATTGTTTATAATAGACCTAATAATTCTTTTTATTCCTTCTTGTTTTGTTGTGACTTTACCTTGTTCATTTTTGCCCTCTTCTTTTTAATGAGATTAGCTAAAGTTTTTATCAACTTTATTAGTCTTTTTAAAGAAGCTGTTTTTAGTTTTATTTGTCATTTCTTTTTTTTTCAGCTTATCTGTTTCTCTTCTTTTAATATTACCCCTTTTGTGCTTTTTTTGTTTTTATTTGTTACTTCCTAATTTTTCAAATGCAAATTCAATTCATTAATCATCTCTTTTTTCTATCTTAGTAATTTATTCTTGTAGGGGGATAATTTTTCCCCTTAGGACTGCTTTAACCACATTCAAGAAAGTTTGGTATTGTTTTGTGATTGTCACATTCTTTGTCCCCTGAACACTTTTAAGCTCATCAATGCTTTCTCTAAGCTATGGCTCTCATAACTGAATCTTGAGCTTGTAGGCTTGGTAAAAAGTTTAAAAAGAAGAGTTGAATCTGACTCAGCTTTGTGGGTAGGTATTTCTCATTCTCTTCCCTTTGTACACCTCTTCCATTATCCATTATTTCATTAACCTTTCAGCTTGTCTTTTTAAATGTTAGGTGTCAGAGGTTTGTTTTGTGTCTGGGTTACAAGGTAAGCTTCATTTTGACTTAGGTCAATTAGGGAAAAGACAATGTCTCAATACAGTTGAATAAATCAGAGGAGAAAAGAGGCCGATGGAACAGCATCATCTCTGAGAAGGGTGTGCTGAGAATGCATAACAGCAAACCCCAAAGAAAGTAGATGGGGGAGGGGTAGTTCACTTTACTCATTGAAGACCCCTGTTGATGGAATAAGGAGAAATTTGGAATTCATCTTTCAAGAGCAAAGAAAGGAGATAAAACATTATTCAAAATTTAAAATGTAATTGTCTTTGGAGAGTAGTTTCCAATCTTTTACTATACATGGGACCAGAGACAAGCTTTGAGGTGAAAAAATTAGGAAACTGAAAAGAGTGCCTGGCCACATCAACCCTAATCAGGCCATTTTAGTAGTACCCATACCTATACCTATTTATTACTCTGGATTTTCAGATAAAGAGAAAAGAGGATAGAGAAAAAGAAGTAAAATCAAATAAGAGGGGGAATTTGCAGATATAAGAAGAAGAAGAATCCTGTCCTCATTGGAGAATGATAAGGTAGAATTAGAAATAATTGACATTTATATCTCATTTTAGAATATATATGTGCACACACAAGTGTGTCTATATGTACACATCTACGTGTGTTTACATTGTGCATACACACACATACAATCTCATTTGAGCTTCATCACAACCTTGTAAGGCAGGTGCAGCTGGGTAGCTCAGTGAAAAAGAGTGTTGGGTCTGAAGTCAAGAAGACAAGTTCAAATATATGTCCTTAGCTACTTACTAGTTGTGTGACCCTGGACAAGTCACTCCCTGCCTCAGTTTCATCATCTATAAAATGGTGATAATAATAACATCTACCTGTCAGAGTTGTTGGGAAGATCAAGTGAGATAATTATAAAGTATTTAGCACAATGTCTGGCATGGGGTAAGGGCTATGTAAGTGTTAAAATAATCACACAGATAGTGTCAGAGGCAGCATTTGGTCCCAGATCTTCCTAACTCCACATCCTGTACTCCAGTCTTTATAGTCACTACACAAGAACTTCTGTTCTTCTATCCTCTTCACTGGGATTCCCTCAGGTTATAAAAGCCTGGATTAGGTTATATTCATAGGCTAAAGTTGCATTGACTTTGTGGGATCCATTTTTTGAGATATGTTATAAAAATCTGGGGAATCTCCTTGGTTTCTTAGAAATATTCTTACCTGAATAACAGGATCCTTTTCACTGAGGAGATTCATAGTGGATGAGATTAGCAAAAGTTGCTGATTGCTGAGTGTTGCTAGGGCAATTTAACTAGAGGGCCTAATAATGAAATGAGTAAGTATTATATGCAAATTAACTCAAACAGTTACAAGAGTGAAGAAGAAAAAAAAGAGACACAATTTCACTTGCTTTCTAAAAAAGCCAAAATAGAAAGTTACTTCCATCTATTGGGGGGTGGGCAACCATAGTAATGATGCTTTCATTCTCATAATATATAGGGTCCCTAGGTTACCCACTACTTACTTTTTAACAAAGAAGGAAAGACTGAAGATTTGTCCAAGATGACATAATTACCGTCCCAGCAGGGACTAGAATCCAGATCTTATCTTCTTATATCTCTTAGGTCAACCTTTTCTCTCCTACTTCCCAGTTCTTCACCTTGTTTTGATAAATTGAAGAAAAAGCCATGGAGGAACTATCTCTGCCAAACTACCTTGAATCACAGGAATTTCATAGAAGTTCCCATTAATAAAGCAAAGTGGATTAGAAAGGAAACTTCTATCCATTTCACAAAAATGAGGTCAGAATAATTAGATTTTCAAAAAAACTTTCTTATTAATAAGAAAGTTAAATTACACTTTAAATTATTCTTTTAAAAATTGCTCTAAAGTATAAAAGTTTATGTTCTTTGATTTCATGGATCTTGACTTTATCATTTTCAGATTAAGAATTTCTTCCTTAGTGAGTTAACCACTTAGCATTTATTAAGTGCCTACTACATGCCAAGCACTGTCCTAAACAGTTTGGATACGGAAAACCAAAACAATAGCTGCTCTCAAGGAACTCACAGAGTAATGGGAGACATAACATGCAAACCAATATGTGCACATAAAATATAAAAGGGATAAATTGGGGAGAGCAGTCTCAGAAGAAAGGCACTAAGATCAAAGAGGACTAACAGAAAGTGAGACTTCAGCTGAGACATGAACAAAACTAGGGAAGCCAGGAGGCAGAGATTAGAAGGGAGAGGGTTCCAGGCAAAGGGGACAGCAAGTAAAAAGAGGAGGTTGTAATAAACTATCTCTAAGATCCCTCCAACTCTGACAATCTGCAGCAATGTGGCTCTTGTTTTTAAAAAGGAGGAAAATTAGTTTATTGTTGTCTTAATCATACACTTTAATACACTTATTTTTAATTTGTTTTAAGTTAAGAACAATAATATCCTTTTCTAAAGAATTATTAAGATCAATATTGTAAGTAAGATACTAAAATTTTTAATATTTTGAGTTGATTTGTAATTGCTATTCTGGGGATAGGGGATTCCAAAATGTTTTTTTAAGAAATATCCTGAAGGCACTTAAGTGGTATAGTAAATAAAGTGCTAGGCCTAGAGTAATGAAAACTTGAGTTCAAAACAAGTTTCAGACTCTATTTGTGTGATTTCATATACATTACTTAAGCCTCTATGTGCCTTATTTTCTTCAACTGCAAAACTGAGATGATAATAATTTGCAGTAAGGTTGCATGATAATATTTGTAAACATTTCCAGAATAATTTACACATAGTGTTGTCTGACCTTTGATTTAGAAGAAGACCACTGACATCATGGGTTTGGTGTTGACTTGAATTGGATTTAAGTGAGGCTGAGCTATACAAAGTCATCAGTCTCACTTTTTCTTCCAGGCTCATCAAAGTCCAGTGTCAAGACAAAAATCAAGCTGCTACTGCTGGTTCAGGATGAGGTGGATAATTTTGGCATCTTTAATGTCTGATCAAGCTCTAAACCAGTGCCCAGTGGCCTTTCAGACACTTTCAAGGCTGCTGGAACAAATTGTTCTCAAAAAATCTGCCTGTTTCTTTGAGGAAAGTCTTCACATCCCTAGGTAGACATATCCCTAACTTACTGACAGATTTTAAGGTTGTTGGTTCCCCTTACCTGGCTTAGCTGTCTGCCAGGACTGTTTTATTGGGAGTGTGGCTATTATACATACTACAGCTTCTTGGAACCATAAGTGAGAGATGGGTGACATTTGGACACCACAGGTGGATGAGTAGCTCTGAAATGGCCTGGGAAGCCCTCAAAGGTGTGTGAGGGGTGTATAGTGATGAGTAGCACCTCTGGCAAATAGTAATACTTAATACATGCATGTTTCCCTTCTTTTCTAGCTCTTGTGGGAAATTATATTATATTCAAAGAATCCAGAGCTTGAAAGAGCAATCCCTTAGAGATCATCTAGTCTAACTCCTTATCTGACAGAAGAGGAAACAATGTAATTTTATAAACTTCCTGCTTAAAATAAATGGCAGAGTCAAATTCTGAACCCATTTTTACATTGTTTTTTTTTTCAGTAAAACATTGTTTCTAACGACCAGCAGGATGATTTCAGAGAGGCCTGGAGAGACTTGCATGAACTGATGCTGAGTGAAATGAGCAGAACCAGGAGATCATTATACATGACAACAACAAGACTATATGATGATCAATTCTGATGGACATGGTTCTCTTCAGCAACGAAATGTTTCAAACCAGTTCCAATTGTTCAGTGATGAAGAAAACCATATACACCCAGGGAGAGGGATATGAATGTGGACCACAACATAACATTTTCACGCTCTCTATTGATGTTTGCTTGCATCATGTTTCCTTTCTCAGATTTTTTTTTCTTGTAGATCTGATTTTTTCTTGCACAGCAAGATAACTGTAAAATATGTATACACATATTTGATTTGTCAATTATTTTAACATAATTAACATGTAGTTGACTTCCTGCCATCTAGGGGAAAATTTGTAACAGAAAGCTTTGCAAGGGTCAATGTTGAAAAATTACTCATACATATGTTTTGCAAATAAAAAGCTTTAATAAAATGAAAAAAATAAAAAAAAACATTGTTTCTGCTTCTAACATCTTCCTCCTCCAAAATAACACTCTTTTTTAAAAATACAGAAATACATTTAAATAAAACAAACATAAATATTGACTATGTATGTCTGGCAATATAGGCCACATTCTATACCTATAGTTTACCACCTATTGATGGGGATGAGGGAAGGATGTTTCATCATAGGACTTCTGGAGTCAAGAACCATTGAACCTGCTTCTCCTGATTCCAAATACAGGGCTTCTTTCCATTAGCTACATGTTAATTTATGCAATATTAAAATTGTAGAGCTACAAAACCACTATAAAAATGAAGAATTCTATGTGTAAAATTCATTGCTCATGCTCGATGGTTTTGCCATAAAAGGGAAGTTTAAGCAAAAAATTCACTATCCTATTTTTTCCTCCCTACTTCACATAGAACAGAACATAAATTAATTTAAAGAGCATGAAATTTACATTCAGCCCTAACCTGAAGCCAGAGGTAGGACTTACCTCATCTTTCCTAAAGAGTTCAAGAATCCATGCAGAATTGAGTTTACCCAGGTAGTGAATCATTCCTGTTCTATACTGATTTCCATATTACTAAGAGGTAGATTGGTATATTATCTGGTTTTTTTGAGGCAGTTAAGTAATATTCTTGATATAGGGCTGGAGTTGGAGTCAAGAAGATGTAAGCTCAAATTCATCCTCAGGTACTTATTATCTGTGTAATTCTGGGCAAGTCAATTGCTTTTCTCTATCTCAGTTTCCTCATCTGTAAGTGGGAAAAATAAAAGTACCTACCTTAAAGGATTGTAAGGATGAAATGAGATACTTGTAAAATACTTTGCAATTCTTAAAGTTGTTTTTTTTTTTTGGACACAGCATATCCCCCCACTCCACTACTCATTGGGCCAATCCATAACTATGAAAAAACACCTTAGTTTCTAAACTCTTGGCTTATACTAGGGATATCTGATCCAAAATTCTGATGAAATAAACATACATTTCTCTTACTTTTATGGCTCTATGATGTCATGAATATATTTACTGTGCCACTGTCATACAGATGGGGGTCAAACCCAGGTCCTGTGATTCCAAAACCAAGTCATCCCATTATATCATACTATTGTCTTTATTTAAATCTTCAGAGTAGGGTAAATTTTTTAAAAAGCTGATTAGAAGAGCACCCTCTACTTACTTTACTTTAGGAGTAACATGTATACTCCTTTTAAATACAATTCCATATTAGTCATGTTCTGAAAGAAAATTGGAACAAGAATGAAAAGCCATGAGAGAAAAAAAGTAAACAGAAAAAAGGTGAAAATAGCATGCTTCAATCTGCATTCAATTTCCATAGTTCTTTCTGGATGAGCATGACATATTTTATCCCAAGGAATTGTTTTAGATCACTGTATTGCTGAGAAGAGCTATCCATCGCAGTTGGTCATCACATAATCTTGCAGTTACTGTGTACAATCTTCTTCTGATTCTACTCACTTCACTCAGAATCAATTCATATAAGCCTTTCCAGGCTTTTTTGAAATCTGCCTGCTCAGCAGTCCTTATAGAATAATAATATTCCATTCCGTTCCATATAGCGCAACTTTTTAGCCATTCCCCAATTTATGGGCATGCTCAATTTCCAATTCCTTGCCACCACAAAAAAGTTGCTGCAAACATTTTTGTTCATGTAGGTCCTTTTCCCTCTTTTATGACCTCTTTGGGACAGAGACCCAGTAGTGACACTTCTGGATCAAAGAAGATGCAGTTTCATAACCCTTTAGCATAATTTCAATTTGCTCTCCAGAATAACTGTATCAGTTCACAACTCCACCAACAATTGAATTGATGTTCTGGTTTTCTCCACATTTCTTCCAACATTTATCATTATCTTTTTCTGGAAAATTTAGCCAATCTGATAGGGAGTACCCCTTTTTTGGATAACAATTCTTCCCACAGTATAGATCAGGGGTGGGGAATGTAAGGCAACCACAGGTGATGGTGAGCTGAAAGCTAGGAACAACAACCTCTCACTACTTGAGATCTATAAGTTGATAATTTTGTATGGTCCATTAATGATATTATATATATCCAAATGGCCAGTGGCAGAAAAAAAGATTCCCCTTCCTGGGTGTAGATATTAATGCTTCTGTCTTCTCATTTGATTGGATTTTTTTAACCTCCTGTAAATCTTCCAGAGAGGAGCTACAGCATTTATACTGTCTATCTCTTATTATTTACTATTGCACTGTGACTGGTTAGCCTTCTTTGCCACCCAAAAGTTCCATTCCAAAGCCTCATCATAGCATGGAGGTGATACTGGGTTCTTGAAGGGTATACCAACAGGTATTCAACAGAATACAAACTCGCCTAAGTCTTGTGAAGCAGAATTGGCATTGAGAATAGACCCAGACTTATATCCCATAGAGATCTTAAAGGAGGAAAAGGGACCCAAATGTGCAAAAATGTTTGTGGCAAACTTTTTTGTAGTGGCAAGAAACTGGAAACTGAGTGGATGCCCATCAGTTGGAGAATAGCTGAATAAATTATGGTATACGGATGTCATGAAATATTATTGTTCTGTGAGAAATGACCAGCAGGATGATTTCAGAGAGGCCTGGAAAGACTTGCATGAACTGATGCTAAGTGAAATGAGCAGAACCAGAAGATCATCATACATAGCAACAAGACTATAAGATGATCAATTCTGATTGACGTGGCTCTCTTCAATAATGAGATGATTCAAACCTGTTTCAATTGTTCATTGATGAAGAGAGCCATCCACCCAGAGAGAAGACTGTGGACCACAGCATAGCGTTTTCACTTTTTCTGTTGTTGTTTGCTTGCATTTTGTTTTCTTTCTCAGTTTTTTTTCTTGATCTGATTTTTCTTGTGCAACAAGATAGCTATATAACTATGTCTACATACATTAGATTTAACATATATTTTAACATGTTTAACATATATTGGATAACTTGCTATCTAGGGGAGGGGGCGGGGAGAACAAGGGAAAATTTGGAACAGAAGGCTTTGTAAAGGTCAGTGTTGAAAAATTATCCATGCATATGTTTTGCAAATAAAAAGCTTTAATAAAAAAGGAAAAATAAAATAAAATGAATGGCATTGCAGAAAGAGAAAGAGAAAGAGAGAGAGAATAGTCCCAGAGATACAATATATTTGATATCTAAGGACTTGCCTATGTATAGAGAAATTTATCACCAGCAGATGAATTTTTTGGCCACAGAAACCTGATTTGCTCAACAATATCCAAATCTGATTGTTGCATTGACAAAATTGTAAATGTTACTTTTTCAGATTTTGGTTTTTTTGAACTTCTTTTTCAACAACTTCATCATCAACATTAGCCACCAATATTTACTGAACAGCTATAGTGTAAAGGGCACTGTGCTAGCTGCAAGAAACAAAAGAGGGATAAGATGCAGTCTCTATGCTAAAAATATGGGGGAAGCAATGCAACTAAGATTCAACAACAGGAAGAACGTGAGTTCTGCATAATATCACTAACACAAAATAGTTATCTAGAACCTTAGGTGGGCTGTTACAGAAAATATAGAAGTCATTGGTAGGATTTGTCAGGATTAATCAGTCATACAAATGATGTGCAGTAAAAGAGGCCCCCACCAGAGATGGCCATGGTTCTGTTCATGATTCTAGTTGTAACAGCATTATTGCTATCCTGTCTGATTCCAGGCTTCATTTTTGCATTAACCGAGCATTTGTAGCAGATGTTATTGACTTTTCTGTGTCAGGGTGAGTCAGTGCTTACAACCTTTGCAATGCACTAGCCTAGAATAATTTATATTTTTGGGAAATTAATGGAGAGAAGGTCACTCCTGGATTGGAAAATTTTAATAGAAAAAAAGGAAACCATCTACTGGAAAATTATTAGTGTTCCAAAGCAGAATTTCTAGTTCTTGGATATATCCCAGAGCAGTTGAGACCTTGCCATTTCTGTATTAAGTATATGATGTTGAGAATGAATGAAATATATTGGGGGGGTGGGAAATGTGCTGAGGGAAATAAGTAATTTTAAGTGCCCACAATGTGCAAGGCACTTGATAAATATTATCTCATTTGCTGTTGGTGAGCATTATATGCCTTGGGATGAGAGGAAGCAAAGGGATATAAGATTTTAGAATTGGGAGATATCCCAGATATATGGTCCAGCCTTTATTTTGCTGTTGTTGATGAGGGAATTGAGAGTCACTGAGATTAAGTAACTTGCCAAAAAGATCATAGGATTACAAGTTCAGAGCTGGAAAAGACCTACATAATCATTCAGTCCAACTCCTCATTTTTACAGATGAAGAAACTAAGTCCCAGAGAGGTAAAATGATTTTTCACAAGATCACACATAATGTTAAATATTAGAGGCAGGATTTGAACCCAGATCCTCTGAATCCAGAGTCAGTGCTCTTTTCATTGTGTCACAGTCACAGAGTAAGCGGCAAACCCAAATTATTGTTCATCTCATTACATTGGATGTCATTGGCCTTCATTTAAATCTTTCAGTATGGTTGTTCAGTTGTTTTCAGTTGTGTCTGACTATGATCCCATTTGGAGTGATTATCCATTTGGCAAGATATTGGAATAGCTCCCCATTTTCCTCTCCAGCTCATTTTACAGATGCAGAAACTGAGGCAGAGTTAAGTAACTTGCCCAAATTCACATAGCTAGTAAGTAGATGAGACAAGATTTCAACTCAGGGAGATGAAGCTTCCTGACAACAAGCCTGATACTCTATCCACTGTACCATCTAGCTGCCTTTAAATCATTAGAAGATTAAATAAGAAAAGCTAATTAGAAGAATACCCCTTTTTGGATAACTTAGTGTGGTTAATTAATGACATTAAAATCTTTTCCTTTTATGAATTTATGAACATTTGAGGAGAAGTCAGATTTTGAATTAGAAAGAATAGGGATAGGGACTCAGAGAAAGAGATATTTTAGGTAGAAGAGCTTCCAGCTCTAGTTGTAGGATTTGGTTTCTCAGAACATGATAGTCTTAAACACATTATTATTATTATTATTATTATTATTATTATTATTATTATTATTTTGCTGAGGCAATTAGGGTTTAGTGACTTGCCCAGGATCACACAGCTAGGAAGTGTTAAACGCAACATTAATTTTTTGGTATGTTTTCCTGTATCATTTCCCAAACAGTATAGACAATTGTGGGAAAGAAAATAATAATCATAATTACTATTAGGTCTAATAGTGCTGACAATAATAAATAGATAAGTGCACTTGGGGTCAGGAAGGTCTAAGGCACTTACTAGTTATGTGACCCTGAGGAAGTCTCCACTTCTCTGTACCTAAGTTTTCTCATCTGTAAATGGAGGAAAGTGGACTGATGGCCTCCTTGATCCCTTCCAGCTCTAAATCTATGGTCCTATGAACTAATCAAGGGAAGGAAATCCCCTAGGGGAAGAGGATACACCAATGGAGTAAAGAATCTACCATGGAATTAGTGAATGCCTTGTCCTTGGTACCCCAGGTGAGAAGAGGCAGAATAGGAATTTGGATATAGGTCATCTTAATACCAAACACATGGCTTTTTACTGTTGTACTTTATAGCCTCTTGTTCAATGTATGTGAACAGTTATGGTATTTATCACATAGTTCAAGCCCATCCTACACTGGAACTCAGGTTGATGTGTCTTCCCCAAACACTACTCGGTATAGGCAAATTCCCCTACCTCCACATTTCAAGACTCTGAAGTGGCAGCACTTATTATCGTACTGGAGGATTCATAGAGTTCTGGGATCTATTAAGAAGTTGTATGTAAGGCTGAAGTCAATCAAATCCCCAAACTTCTATTCCTGAAGCAAGTAACAGCTTACAGATGGCAAATTTTGTAGTTGTTTTTGCTTTTGTTTTCAAATGAAGGGCAAAACAGTATTTGAGGAGAGGAGAGAGAGGGAAAGGAGAGAGAAATAAGGAAGGAGAAAAAAAGAGAGGAAGGAGAAAGAGGGAGAGGAGAGAGAAGGAGAAAGGAGAAACAAACACACAGTGTCTCTCACTGTGAAACAGAAGGAAGGATAGAAAGAGGGAAAAGAGGGAGAAAGAGAAAGGGGGCACATGCACACAGAGAAAGAGACGGAGAAAGAGAGAGACACACACAGAAAGGCAGACAGACAAAGAGAGATTCAGAGAGACAAAGACAGAGAGACCCAGAGAAAGACAGAAACAGAGATGAGAGAGAAGTGGGAGAAAAAGAGAGGAATAGAAAGAGGGAGAGTGACAAGAGAGATGATCAGAGATATTGGTGGGAATATGTAAGTATAAGTGGTAGTGAGATAAGGTTAATAAATGACTCAAAATGAGCTTTGAATCTACAAGATATTTCAGGACAGCTCATATATGAGAGGCCCACCAGTTTTTATAGAAAACCACTGGACTAAAAATCAAGAGATATGGTTTTAGTCATTAACTATTACTATCTAGTCTCTGTTATTAATTAGCTATGTAGACTTTAAGAGTTTATTTAATCTCTGGGCCTTCTTTTTTTCATCTGCAAAATTATGACTAGTTGATCTTTTCATACTCTTCTAGAGAACTTATTCTATTATTTATGTGTCTCATATTTGTACTTTCTTTGATAAGAAATTTAGAAGTATAATGTTCTTATTCCAGCAAGCTTTCCAATAATTTAATTTTAATTGGGTACAGTAGATAGTGGGGAACAGGGTAAAAGACATTTGGCCTATAGAAACCAAGTAATGATCTTTTGCAGTTCCAAGATTCAAGAAAACTCTCAATCAAATTGCTAACACAAATGTCTTGTTGGTGGTAACAGAGAGCTCAGGGTCTGAACTCATCATCGATTCATTGCCATCTCCACGATTCAGTTGGCTGCCAAAGACATTGGATTCAGGGAATGAGTAAAGGCTTGGGGTGGGCAGCTTTCCACTTGGCAAGTGTACATCATCAAAGAAGGGGCTTAATTACCTCATCAATGCCACAACCCTGTCCTTCCACCCAGATTCCATAGCCCTGCCCAGGATGGCAAGAGAAGAGAAGAGGCAAGTATGAGGAGGGATTTCTTTGCTAGGAAATTTTGCTTGGCTCTCAACCCCCTAAACAAAGACAGACCCTCCGCTCTGCAGCCCCACATTTGGCATTCACCCATCCCCGTTTGCTTTTATCCCATTGCAGGCTGCTGACATGCCCTCTGGTCTTCCCTGTCTGTTCCTGTAAGGATCCCTGAGCCAAAACTGAGTGTGGGAGGCCAACTTTTTTTGGGTTCCCCGCCCTAGTCAACTGGAAGGAAAGGAAAGATGTACAAGACTGCCTAGGTTTGCAACTGGGAGCACAGGAGACTTCTCTCAGAACCCAAGGACTTAACAATGCCTGCTCTTATAATTGAAACATGAGGATCCTGTGGGATTTCATGTAGCCATCTCTCTCTTATCAACCACCCTAAGGGACAGGGGAAGGCTAGATGAATAATAGTCCACAGGTCATTCAGAAATCTTAGCTTAGTTTCTACTTCTCTCCCAGTACTCACCTTACATCACAACTTCCAAATCACAGGAGCAACAGAAGCAACAACAACAACAAACACAACAAATTAGTCAAACCAAGATTAGAATTAGAAAGGATCTCAGAGACCATTTAAACCAATGCCTTCACTGCCCCCCCTTTTTCTTCCTCCTTCCTCCTCCTTTTCTTCTTCTTCTTCTCCTTCTTCTTCTTCTTCTTCTTCTTCTTCTTCTTCTTCTTCTTCTTCTTCTTCTTCTTCTGCTGATGCTGCTAGCATTTTATTAATAAAATACGTTAATGGCACTCTCAATTGCCAAAGACAACAATGTCTTTTTTTATAATTGAGAAAACTAGGTCTTAGGTGAAGTGACTTGTTTAGAATCATGCAGTTAGTTAAAGGTCCTTGGACTGCAGATTTTTTGTCTCCTAGTACTGTGACTGAATCCTGGTTTCCCTTGGAGGAAGTTTCCATCTATATTGGAAGATTCAAAGTCTAGAATAGGGCTTCTTAAACTTTTTCCACTTGGGATCCCTGTTTGCCCAAGAAATTTTCACATGACAAAATTTTTCACTCAGTTTTCATTTGTGGCTTCAATAAACTATAGCATGCACAGTGGCTACTCTCTGGTAAACTTTCTCGGTAGATAGTTTATTGTAACCAGTAGGCCTCACACCTGTCAGTGAATTAAGGGGATGTCTATACCAAGCATTTGAAGACTTTCTCCAGTAGAATGGGCAGAACAGAACAATTTGTTCCAATAGCTAAGAAGGTAACTGAATCAAACACTGTGGAGGGCTTACAGCTTCATCAAAAATCAAAGATGCCAAGGTCACTCATTGCTTCCCTGGCCATCATTAGTCATCCTGACTTTTGTCTTGACACTGAACTTTGATAACTCTGGAAAATAATTTAGTTGATGACTTTATGCAACTCTTGTTCACTTAAATCCAATTTACCCATGAATCAAGACATCACCTGTGATATCACCAGTCCTCTTTGAAAATGAAGGAATAATCACAAAAACAACCAACAACTTTTTTGTTAGAAGAGAGGGATCTATTGTTGGTAAGTGATAGTAATGTCTTAAAGAAGGATTATTGAAACACTTAAATAAAAAGACCTCATAGTTCCTATTCTTTTTTTTAAGTTTTTTTTTATTTGCAAGACATATGCATGGGTAATTTTTCAACATTGACCCTTGCAAAGCTTTCTGTTACAATTTTTCCTCCCTAACCCCCACCCTGTCCCCTAGATGGCAGGAAGTCCAATCCATGTTAACCATGTCAAAATACTTGACAAAATCGAATGTGTATACATATTTATGCAGTTATCTTGTTGCACAAGAAAAATCAGATCTACAAGAAAAAAAAATCTGAGAAGGGAAACATAATGCAAGCAAACATCAATCGAGAGCATGAAAATGTTATGTTGTGGTCCATATTCAGATCCCTTTCTCTGGGTGTATATGGCTTTCTTCATCACTGAACAATTGTAGCTGGTTTGAAACATCTCATTGTTTTTTTTTTAATATTAAAACTTTTTATTTGCAAAACATATGTATGGGTAATTTTTCAACACTAACCCTTACAAAGCTTTCTGTTACAAATTTGCCCCCCCTAGTCCCCACCCCTCCCCTAGATGGCAAGAAATCCACTACAGAAACATCTCATCGTGGAAGAGAACCATGTCCTTCAGAATTGATCATCGTATAGTCTTGTTGTTGCTGTGTATATTGATCTCCTGGTTCTTCTGCTCATTTCACTTAGCATCAGTTTATGCAAGTCTCTTCAAGTCTCTCTGAAATCATTCTGCTGGTCATTTCTTACAGAACAATGATATTTCATGACTTTCATATATCTTAATTTATTCAGCCATTCTCCAATTGATGGGCATAGTTCCTATTCTTAAGGAATTTCTTTTTTTATATAAAACTTTTTATTTACAAAACATATGAGTGACCTTTCAACATTGACCTTTGCAAAAACTTTTTTTTTCCCAAGCTTTTCCCCTCCTTCCCCCCACCCCTCACCCCTAGATGACAGGTAACCTAATACATGCTAAATAGGATAAATTATATGACAAATACAATGCATGTATACATATCTATACAGTTATCTTACTGCACAAGAAACATCAGATCTAGAAAGAGAAGAAGAAAAAAACAACCTAAGAAGGAAAACAAAATGCATGGAAATATTCACAGAAAGCGTTAAAATGCTGTGTTGTGGTTCACTCTCAGTTCCCACAGGCCTCTCTCTGGATGTATATGACTATCTTCATCGCAAAACAACTTGTTTGAATCACATCATTGTTGAAGAGAACCATGTCCATCAAAATTGATCATCGTATAGTCTTGTTGCTGTGTATAATGTTCTCCTGGTTCTGCTGATTTCACTCAGCATCAGTTCATGCAAGTCTCTCCAATCCTCTCTGAAATCCTCCTGTTGGTCATTTCTTACAGAACAATAATATTCCATAACATTCATATACCATAATTTATTCAGCCATTCTCCAATTGATGGGCATCTTTTCAATTTCCAGTTTCTTGCCACTACAAAAAGGGCTGCCACAAACATTTTTGCACATGTGGCTCCCTTTCCCTCCTTAAAAATCTCTTTGGGATATAGGCCCAGTAGAAACACTGCTGGGTCAAAGGGTATGCACAGTTTGATAACTTTTTGAGCATAGCTCCAAATTGCTCTCCAGAATGGTTGGATCCGTTCACAGTTCCACCAACAATGTATCAGTGTCCCAGTTTTCCCACATCCCCTCCAACAGTTATCATTATCATTTCCTGTCATTTTAGCCAATCTGACAGGTGTGTAGTGGTATCTCAGAGTTGTCTTAATTTGCATTTCTCTGATCAATAGTGACTTGGAGCACCTTTTCATGTGACCGGAAATAGTTTCAATTTCTTCATCTGAAAATTGTCTATTCATATCTTTTGACCATTTATCCATTGGAGAATGGCTTGAATTCTTATATATTTGAGTCAATTCTCTATATAATTTAGAAATGAGCCCTTTATCAGAATCTTTGGATGTAAAAATATTTTCCCAGTTTACTGCTACCCTTCTAATCTTGTCTGCATTCATTTTGTTTGTACAAAAACTTTTTAACTTGATATAGTCAAACTTATCTATTTTGTGATTAATGATGACCTCTAGTTCTTCTTTGGTCACAAATTCCTTCCCCCTCCACAGGTCTGAGAGGTAAACCATCCTACATTGTTCTAATTTGTTTATAATATCATTCTTTATGCCTAGATCATGAATCCATTTTGACCTTATCTTGGTATATGGTGTTAGGTGTGGGTCAATGCCTAATTTCTTCCATACTAGTTTCCAATTATCCCAGCAGTTTTTGTCAAATAGTGAGTTTTTAACCCCAAAACTGGGGTCCTTGGGTTTATCAAACACTAGATTACAATTGTCATTGAGTATTTTGTCCTGTGAACCTAACCTATTCCACTGATCCACTACTCTATTTCTTATCCAGTACCAAATGGTTTTGGTGACCACTGCTTTATAATATAGTTTTAGATCTGGTGCAGCTAGGCCACCCTCATTTGCATTTTTTTCATTAATTCCCTTGAAATTCTTGACCTTTTGTTTTTCCAGATGAATTTTGTTGTTATTTTTTCTAGTTCAGTTAAATAATCTCTTGGGAGTTTGATTGGTATAGCACTAAATAGATAGATTAGTTTAGGTAGTATTGCCATCTTTATTATATTCTCTCGACCTATCCAAGAGCACTTGATGTTTTTCCAATTGTTTAGATCTGACTTTACTTGTGTGGAGAGTGTTTTGTAGTTTTGCTCATATAGATCCTGACTTTCCTTTGGCAGATATATTCCCAAATATTTTATACTATTGATAGTTATTTTGAATGGAATTTCTCTTTGTATCTCTTGCTGTTGCATTTTGTTGGTGATGTATAAAAACGCTGATGATTTATGTGGATTTATTTTGTATCCTGCAACTTTGCTAAAGTTGTGGATTAATTCTAATAGTTTTTTAGTTGATTCTCTAGGGTTCTCTAAGTAGACCATCATATCATCTGCAAAGAGTGATAATTTGGTTTCCTCATGACCTACTCTAATTCCTTCAATCTCTTTTTCTTGTCTTATTGCCAAGGCTAGCATTTCTAATACAATATTGAACAGTAATGGTGATAGTGGGCAACCTTGTTTCACCCCTGATCTTATTGGGAATGGTTCCAGTTTATCACCATTACATATGATGCGAGCTGATGGTTTTAAATAGATGCTACCGACTATTTTAAGGAAAAGTCCATTAATTCCTATACTCTCTAATGTTTTTAATAGGAATGGATGTTGGATTTTATCAAATGCTTTTTCTGCATCTATTGAGATTATCATATGTTTTTTGTTAATTTGGTTATTGATATACTCAATTATGTTAATAGTTTTCCTAATATTGAACCATCCCTGCATTCCTGGTATAAATCCTACTTGGTCATGGTGTATTATTCTGGGAATGATTCTCTGTAATCTCTTTGCTAATATTTTATTTAAGATTTTTGCATCAATATTCATTAAGGAGATTGGTCTATAATTTTCTTTCTCTGTTTTTGTTTTACCTGGTTTAGGTATCAGTACCATGTCTGTATCATAAAAGGAGTTTGGTAGGAGACCTTCATTCCCTATTTTTTTGAATAGTTTATATAATATTGGAGTTAATTGATCTTTAAATGTTTGGTAGAATTCACATGTAAATCCATCTGGTCCTGGGGGTTTTTTCTTAGGGAGTTGATTAATGACTTGTTCTATTTCTTCTTCTGAAATGGGACTATTTAAGTAATTTATTTCCTCTTCTGTTAATCTGGGCAATCTATATTTTTGTAGATATTCCTCCATTTCACTTAGGTTATCAAATTTATTGGCATACAGTTGGGCAAAGTAACTCCTGATTATTGCTCTAATTTCCTCTTCATTGGTGGAAAGTTCTCCCTTTTCATTTTTGAGTTCTTAAGGAATTTCAAGTCTGATTGGTTTATGTTGAAAAGATAAGATTAATGTGCATGAAACAATGCACAAGATTAATAATAAATATGACACAATTAAAGACAAAATATAGTTAAATTGAAAATTGCATCATATAGATAGGCTAATTGATACAGAAGTTGAGAGGGGTCAATGATCTTGGTTAACTAGTATCATTTAAGGGCCCTTGATTAGAGGAAGCAAGCAGATCAGGCTTTTAATGATAGATAATTGAATAGATTTCATTTTAATCCACACTCACCTTGGCCACCATAATTTGCTGCATGTCTTTGGGTAAGTCAATTCAATACTTTGGTCTCAGTTTCCTCACCTACAAAATGGCCCCCTAAAGTTGGGCCATATATGCTAGAAGGTTGCTTACAGCTGTCTAACAACCTTCTTTAATTCTGTCCCTGGGTGATAGACAAAAACCCCTGAAGTTCACAGAGATTTTGGGGAGAGAAAATGGAAACAAAATTGGAATTTTTTTTTTCTTTTCCACCCTCTGAGAAAGGAACTTATTATCAGGCTGAGAGCTCTATAACATGGGTACCAAAAAGACCAGCCTCCAAAGTCAGGATTTAGGTTGTTTCTGAACAATGAATCATGAGTCGAGAAGGAAATAGTGAATTAACTTGTCATATTTTAATGTCTTAAAGATTCCTCTTTTCCTGCCAGTTTCTTTGATCCCATTTAATAAAAAGTGAATGATTTTAAAAAGAAACTCTTTGATAAACTTTAGGATCACAATATCAAGGCTCAGGAGCTGAAAAGAATCTCAGAGCTCCTCTAGTCCAGCTCCCTCATTTTACAAATGAATAATTGAGGCCTATGGAGAACAAGACTATTAATCCAGCCATTCTTCTGATCCTGCTCTTCTGCATACCCAGCTTTCCAGTTGATATTGATAAACCAAACCAGTGGTCCTTTACTTTTTTTTGATTTGGAAGCACTTATGTACTTTTCACATTTGTGCTTAAAAAACAATCCTTGGAAGTTTCTGTCTTTTAAAAAATGTTTACTAATATTTTATTTTTCCTACATCTTTACTCCTTCACTACCTGTGTCACCCTTCTTTATAACCAAGAAGAATAGGCGAGCAAAACAAATCAGTACACATTAGCTAAAATATACAAATATATAATATATAAAAAATAATATGTATAAAATATATAAATATAAAATATTAGCTATTGAGAGGTAGAAGGCATTTTTCATCATCAATCTTCTAATATCATAATTGGGTAGAGTTTTGAAGTGTTATGGTGTTTTCCTCCTTTAAATTATTGTTGTCATCATGAAAATCATTGTCCTAGTTGATCTGACTCACTCTTTTCAGTTCATAGATGTCTTTTGAAATTTCTCTGAATTCTTAACATTCATAATTCCCTAGATCAAATAATATTTTATTGAATGCATACACCACCATTTGTTCAGTAGCTTCTTAATCAATGAGCTTCTTCAAGGGTAAGCTTAGTGAAATCAGTCTTTAAACTCCCAAATCATATACCTTACACACAGAGGAGCAAAGACCACTAGTGATATTATGTCCTGGAAGCTGACAGCAAGTAAGTGGAACACTTGGCTATTGTATCCCAGGAAGGTCAGGTATCATGAACTATTTGAGGCAAAAAATTAGTTGTCAATCTTAACTACCTGGGACTTGGGATTAGGGTCCAGATTGATTTTTTTGCTATTGACAAAATGTGTCATAGGAAAACTTATTTAACCTATGGTCTCAGTTTTTATATCTACAAAATGGGCCTTGAGATGCAGAGTATTTTGTGATGAGGCATACAAACTGGCTGGAAGTTTGCAGTAATTGTTGATGATTCAGATGAAGAAATGCTATGTATCTATCTCAGTATCCTAAATCACAGACACAGCAGGTTGGAAGATGATAGTGATCATTACATCCAGGTCTTTGCCTCTGGTTTGGACATCATTGTTCATAGAACATGACTTTCATTCTACATACCTTTCTTTTGAAAATCCTATCTAGTTATTAACCAAAAAAAACATTAGAAACTTTGAAGGAGTCTGTACACATCAGTCAGCCATATCTGTTCTATTTCTGAATTGGCAGGTGCTGATCAGACATAACAACTTCTAACTACCTCCTGGTGCTGGAGGCAAAGGAGTGATTCTTGGTGGTTTAGAGTGTAACTTGAAATTCTGCCAGTGTGATTTCTTTCTTATCTCATTATCTAAAAGAAATCAGAAGAGAAAGAGTGAGCTCATTCTAACATAAGCCATTATACTTTTTAATATTCTCAACACTTAATTCCCTTGTTTTTCTCCCAGTTTCATTATTATTCTCAGAGAGTCCTTACTAATAACCTTTCTGTATAGGGTCTTGTGTTAGGCACTATTCAGTAAAAATTAAGTCAATTAATAAGTATTTTATTGTGTTCAATTATTGTCCAAGGTATAAGGGCAAAGACTACTCTTATGGAATTTGTGGTATAGGAGAGGGGACAAGACTAACATGCTTGAAACAACTTTAGGATAATACAAATAATGGATAATGTATGTTTCATATAGGTGTCATTGGAGTTCAAAGAGAGGACATAGAGAAGATTGAACTCATCAGGAAGATGACATTTGCCTCTTTGATGTCTGACCAAGTTCTAAGCATTACACAGTTCCTGCCCCAGCTGCCTTCAAGGTTGTTGTAACAAGTTGTTTTTCATCTCTTCATTCTACCAGAGAAAATTTTCATATGCTTGGGGTAGATATCCCTCTAATTCACCAACAGATTTGAGGCCTGTTGGCTACTCTCAAACTTATTTAGACCATATGCTGAGAAAGTTAGGTGGACATCAATAGTGGATAAGCAACCCTGAAAAAGACTCAGGAAGCCCTCACAGCAGAGGTGCTAGTCCCCTTGAACATTCCATACTATGGTAGCTGTTCAGCATTTAAAGTTCTTCATACCTTGCCCCCTTCCTGCGATAGGTCTTCTCACACTTTACTCCCCTCCACACATTTTGTGATCGGTTATTGGTCGTCTTGAAGACCATGAATATAATGTTCCATTTCTGATCTCTGTTGCTTTCACTCACTATTCCCCATGACTAGAATGTTCTGCCTACTCATTTCTGCCTTACCCAAAGCCCGTCTTCTGTAGAAAGCCTTTTCTGGTCTCTCTGGCCACTAGTACTTCTATTAAATTACTTTCCATTTGCTCTAATTATAATCCTCCATATGCATGTATAATATGCAATAGGTAATTTACACATTGTCTCTCCCTTTAGAATATAAATTATTTGAGAACAAAGATTGTTTTACGTCTCTCCCTTCCTCCCTCCTCCCACCTATCCTTCCCTCCCTCCTTCTTCCCACCCATCCTTCCCTCTCTCCCTCCCTTCCTTCCTTGTTTCCTTTTTTCCTTCCTTGTTTCCTTCCTTCCTTCCTTCTTTTCTTCTTTCCTCCTCTCCCTAGGAGATAGTGTTTTATTTTTCCAACTTATGCAAATACAATTTTAACATTCATTTTATATAAAATTTTGAGTTAGACTGAAATGAGACACTAGTAGAATGTATAATATTTAATAAAAGGAAGTTTCTTCAAAAATTGCATAAAAAGCATAATGAGCAAAGGTATAACATTGGTTCAGAAGGGTAAAGTTTCTTTCCCCTCAGTTGTCAGAAGAGAGTGTTGACTTACTGAGCTAAAGAAAAGTCCACCCAATCTGAGGAAGTCATCATACTTCTCATGCACTAGTCTTAGTAGCCAGTAAGCTAAATCAATAGTTCAAATTTTAGCCCCTGAAGCAATTAAGTCTTAAATAACAGTTCTATTGCCTTTTGAAGTAGCTGAAACCTAGCCCATGTGATAGGGATCTTCTGGTAATAGTAAATATTTCTCTTACCACACAAATGTTAATCTCTGTCCTATTGAATGTTATTCTACTAGATTTGCCCCAGCATCACACACTGTCAAGATTTTTTTTAGATTTTGACTGTTATCTACCATGTTAGTGATACCTTCCAACTCTGTGTAATCTACAAAAATTTGATAGATATATTATCAATCCTTTCATCTAAGTCACTGATAAAAATATTAAACAACCATGATGATGAGGACAGATTCTTGCAATATTCTTCTAGTGACTTTTTTCCAGGTTGACTCAATCCATCATGGACTATTCTTTAGGTCATTTAACCACTTCTAAATTTAATATGTAGCTCAAATCTATTCATTCCACCCCCCTCTTCCAAAGATAGCAGGAAGATCTTTGTCAAACGCTTTTCTGAAATCCTGGTCTATTATATCCATGGTATTCCTTTGATCTACCAGTTTACTATCCCTACAAAAAAGGAAATAAATTTAGTCTGCTCTTGATGAAACCACACTGGCTTTTAATAATTACCTGCTTCTTATTTCCCTTTCAAATGTTCACAAACCATTCTTTTAACAATAGGTTCAAGAATTGAAGAATGAATCCAGAGATCACTGGTATATAGTTTTCAGGGTCCACTCTTTTTTTAAAAATTTGGTCCATTTGTTTACCTCCATTTTTGTAGTACTTCTGTTTTTCATAAACTTTTGGAGATCATTGATGGTGGCTCAGCAAAGAGACTCTGGATAATGTATGGACCATCCATGACTTTTAGACAATAATGTATTTACTTCCTTTGAAAGTTAGCCCATTAGTCTTTTAATCAACCTTCCTTCCTTAGCTGATTTATTGATGAACAAAACAAAAAAAGTCCAATTTTTCTGAGGACTGATCTCAAAGCCTCTCTTTTAGAGAATTTTAATGGGGCTTTATTATTTTTATTTAACTAGGACATGTTTTGCCTAATGAGTCTAAATATGTGTGAATTTAAAACATATAGAGATGTAAACAGAATCACTGTCATTATTTATTAAATTTCTACCTGTGTGACCTTGGATAAGTAATTTAATTTCTCTGGGCCTCAGTTTCCTTATCTATGAAATAAACTAGTTGTACTAGATAACATTTGTCACTTTCAGCTCTAATTGTCATGATCTTGTTTTCCTAAAGGAAAGTAAGTGAATATATGCAAAGTGATATTGACTTGCATTTCTTTGAATGAACAATGAGAAGAAAGAAAAATCATCATGGCCTAGCATATCAAGTCTCAAACTCTTTAAAGGCCCTCATTTTATTCACTTTATGCTGCATCAGTTCATAAAGGAAAAGAAAGCATGAACCATAATGCAAATAATGTTTTAAATTGAGTAATCCATAGCAATTTTAAGGTTTCATTATTCAATGAGAAAATTGAGGCCATTTACCTTGAGTTCCTTCATCTTCATTTCTTTTCAACTGAAAGTCATTTGATATCATCTCCCACTCTCTCTTCCTAAATCCCAGATAACAAGGTGGTCCTATTTCTTGCCTTGATCTCAACCTTTTTCTCCAGTGGATATTCCCCTCAATCCATTTTCTCTGTGTCTGTGTCTGTGTCTGTGTCTGTGTCTGTCTGTCTCTCCCCTGTATTTAGCCTTTCCTTATATACTCTCTCTCTCCCTCTATCTTCAAACATCCCCAAAGCTCCTGATCCTTAAAAATATCAAAACAAGCAAACAAAAACTTTACCACTACCTCCTCAAGCTATTATTCCATAACTTTCCCTTTCTCAGCCAAATTGAAATTGACTAAGAAACTTAGATTCTCTCACCTCACCTCCCTCTCAAAAAAGCTGAGGGGTTAATTCTATCTTAATTATCACATCATTTGTGGTAGAGATGACACATTAATAGAAAAAACTGACTAGGGAAAACGCATAGAGTAGCATACATATAGTCTTCTATATATCACATCACATCTTCACAAATTCATAAGAAACATGTATGTAAAGTTCAGTTCAAAACTCTGAATCAATGGAGCCACAGATGTCCTCTAATTGCTAAGTGAACAATGTTTCCACTGAAGGAAACATTCTCTTGATCTCTTCTTCCTGCTGTTGCTATTCTCTTCTGAGTGTTGAGCATTCTCAAGTGGCTTTCTTTCTGTTGGACATCCTTCATGCAGCAATTACTCTCTGCTCCCATCTGCTGGTTTTTTCTTTATTATGTAACCTTTTTCCAAAAAAAGAGTTTGTCAGTTTTTTATAGTCTGATTGCTTTAAGGATCATTATTAGGTCTTTCATGATTCAGACACTTTCCATTCACACCTAGCCAACTAGCTTGAGAAACACTTAGTTAACAGTTGGTATTTTTTATTCTTCCTTTCCTGCTATTGCTCAAGGTTTAAAATGTAAGTTTCACTATAGTCTGAAATTTATTTAATTTCTAACATATTCCTAGTTTTAGATATTACAATGGCAATTAGGGGAAATCCATCTCTTGGATTCCTATGGATGTAGGTATGTGAACTTTGGCTACATGGGATGGTTCCTTGGTTCAGCAAATCAATGTTGCTGGCAGAGCTGGATATTTACATCTTTATTACTTTGTTCTACATTGCTATCCTTTTTAATTAATTCCTGTGAGGAACAAAATTTTTCTTATTCCTGTAAGGAGAAAGACAGAGAGACAGAGATAGACAGACAGACACACACACAGAGAGACAGAGACAGAGACAGAGACAGAAAGACAGACAGAAACAGAGAGACAGAGACAGAAAAATTCAGAGATAGAGAGAGAAAGACAGAGAGACAGAGACAGATAGAAAGGGAAAGAATTAAGGAAGGCATGAATAGGGAAGAATAGACAGAAGAAGAAAGAGGAAAAGAAAGTTAAAACAAGGGAGGGAAATAGATGAAGAGTAAAAGAAATTCCTCTGGCACACGTGAGTCTTTTCCTTGTCTGAATTCCTATTGCACTTGATATACCATTGGAATGTTATCTAATGAACAAGCAATAAGCATTTATAATCAAGTGACCACCATGTACCTGACATTCTCCTAGGCTCTGGGGATAAATAAAATAATTACTGTCCTAGACAATTTAGATTCTATTGGGAGAGACAATCTACAATACCAAAAATAGGTAATTTGGATAGAGGCAGGATATGTGAGCTGAAAGGCCGCTATTTGGCACAATGGTTAGAGCTACAGGTCTGTTATCAAGAGCTCAAATTTGACCTCAGATACTTACTAGCTCTGTGATCTTGGGCAAATCCTTTTGGCCTCACTTTCCTCATCTATAAAATGAGAAGGAAATGGCAAATCACTGTAGTATATTTAGCAAGAAACCTCCAAATGGGTTCATGGAAAGTTGGACATGATTGAAACAACTAAACAAAAGCAACAATATTTGAGATGAGTTTTGGAGAGAGATGGAGGCGAGGAAGGAGTCCATTCCAGAAATGGACAACCTATGCAAAAACCAGAGATGGAATTTCACATAAGAAGTAACTAGAAGACCAGTTTACTTTAGTGGCATATATTGTGTGAAGAAGACTAAGATACAATAAAATTGTAAAGGTAGGTCAGAGCCATGTTGTGAAGAGTGTTAAATGCCCCAAAGAGGGATTTGTATTTTATCCCCAAAGTAAGAAACCCTTGGATTTTGAGCAGGAGAGTAATGACCTCTGGGAATGTGCTTTCTATTTTGGAAGCTGTGTGGAGGATAGATTGAAATTAGCAGAGAATTGAGGCAGAGAGACTAATTGCAGTAGTTTAGGTGAGGGAATGACAAGAGCCTGGCTCTTGAATGTGAATGAGTGGAGAGAAGGGGGATGGATACAAGAGATGCTGTGTAAAGTACATTACTTCAGCAATGACAATTTGTTGATAATAGTTTGAAATATGTGAATTTTGCATCACCATTACTATTTTGTATCCCTTGTATTCTAGGGGCAGAGCTAATGAACTACATATCTCCAGTATTCCACTACAACCTCTTATAAATTAGTAAGCATGTAATGAATTCATTAAAGACAAATCAAAGAGTGGAAAAATGACAAGAAATAAAAGTCACAGCAAAAGGAAGGAGAAAAAAGGGAAGGAAAAGAATGGAGAGAGAAAAGAAAAGATGAAGGTCAAGAATTCAACAAATATGTTCAAGTGCTTACTATATGCAAGGTTCTATGTTATCCAAAGGCAATACAGATATAAAGAATATCACCACCCCTCCACTCTCAAAGAGATTTACATAATAACTGGAGAGAGAACAATGACTTATATGAGTATGTATTAAATAAACAAAAGAGAATAAATGCAAATTAAAGGTAAGTGCAGAAAGGGGAGACAGCAGTTGAAGTGAAATAGGAAAGGCTTTAAAAGGCAGGTGGCGTTTAACTGCAACTTGAAGTGAGGGGTTTGGGAGTCTGCAAGGTAGAGATGAAGGAGTAGATTAAAGTAGATTAAAGCAGTTCAAAGGGACAGAAATGGAAGAAGGAATAAGAAGCAGAGAGGATGTCAGTAACTATATTGAAACACAAAGAAAGGGGAATAATATGCAGAAACTGGAAAACCAGTTTAGGGCCAAGCTGTGAAGGGTTTTACATGTTAAATTGAGTAGTTTATACAGGATATCATAAAAATTTTGGTGCCATCTTCAGCCTTAATACCTTAAGAATGAACTAAGACTTTGGGAACACTCTATAGTTGATGTTAGAGGAAATAAAACACCATCAGAGATTATAAAGTAGAAGATCTCTGCTTATGGGAAACCACTTTGGCAGCCATATGGAAGACTGGAGTAAAGAGATAATTGAAGAAGGGAGACTACCAAAAACTTAGGTAAGAAGGGAAGATGGCATCAACTAATGTATAGAGAGAAAGTGGAGGATAAAGCCAAAATGGTAGAGTAGAGGAAGCAGTGCAGACACATTTTTTTCCAGGATTCTTCTCTAGACAACTTTAAAAGAACTCTTCAAATCATTTGGAGTAGCAGAGTCAACAAAAGGACAGAGTGGGACATTTTTCAAGCCCAAGGCAATTTGGGAGGTCAGCAGGAAAGCTCTGTGGCACTAGGATTAGGGCAGGTTTGGGGCAGCACATCACTGGCAACAGTAGCAGCTTTGAGAGCTCTCAGTCCAGAGATAACAAAAGGATTTGACAACTGGCCAGAAAAAGATTACAGGGAATCCTTTGCTGGCATTGGGTGTTAGTGCTGATTGGTGACTCTATTTCCTATATAGTTTTGAGTTGCAGAGAGGGAGATAAAGTGGCAAAGAATATTTTTGAAAAGTCTTTGGTTATCCAGAAACAACAAAAGAAAGTAGTTTTCCAGAGAAAAACCAAGTGATATCCACTGACCCATTCCCTCTCCTTCTCAAGCTCCAATAGACATATACATAATATACATATATAAAACTAACACTTGTTACATAATATATGCACAACAATATAATCAAACATATGGTTTAACCAGCATACATGTACATACATTTATACATATAAGTGTATACATATTGCTGAGTGTGTGTTGGAAGATTAACAGGTTTTTTAATTTCTTTACAAATTTGGGATGAACACACATGACACAGATTTGGTCCTTTTTTGCCCAGAGTCTTTTTCCTTACCAAGAAAGTGGCACAGAACAACAATCGCTTCCCTATTTTTAGCCTCTCTAAATCATTCAGATTTCTCAAGAATCACTTTGAATCCAACCTCTACCATTAAATTTTTCTTGATCTCCCCAGACAACTCATTACAAGTTTTATGTATATGTATATGTATCCATGTACACAAATGTGAATATATGCATACATATGCACACATCTATAACACACACATATATACACAAACAAAATTATCTATATATACACACATATATTAGTATATATCTTATATAAGATTATAGGTTTGTTGAAGAGAGAATGATACCATATTTTTTTGTATTCTTCCATATTCTGTAATGCAGTGCTTACCATATATTAAGGATTCATAAAATTGCTTATTGACTAGTCCTAGATACCTTTTCTTTGGGGCTTGTTAGAAACTACCAGTAAAATAATGTACTACCTTTCCTTTTTCCCTGCTTTTGAGGAACCAGAATAATCTCATTCACCAAGAAGACCTTGGACACCTCATTTACTTTCTTGAGGATTTGATGTTCTCTTCTATAAATGGAGAGGTTGGTGGAGATGAACTCTATGGTACCTTCCAACTCTGATGCCCTATGTCTCTCTAATTTGAAGTTCCTCCTTTGTACTGGTTACCAAATTTCTATCCATGGCAGGTACTTAAATGACAGAAAAGACCTGGAAACACCCTGCTATTGTAGTTAGACTGAGTTCCTATGATTCCATCTAAATATAATCCTGGGCAATGAGTAACATTCCCAATATGATCTCAGATATTTCAGCCTGGATATAGTGCTTATAGATTGCTTGTGTCAAAGTGTGTGAATTCTCCAGGGTTCCAAGAGATTTATACATTTCTCGACTGTGCCGGGCTGGCTCTTATTTGCTGTTACCTGCAAAAATATATCTCTTGGACCCAATTCACAGTGGAGCAATGTTAGGTCATTATTCCTTGAATTGTTAGGCTGTAAAGAAGTAATTTCTCACTAACCTGTGACATAGGAAATAGTGATTCGGTTTTCAGGTCATTTCAGGAGTTCCTTTTATGACAATCTGTTTTGGTATCAGCGAATGACATTTCTGTATTTTCAGAAAGTGGACACTTTGGTATTATTTGTGGGCACACATTATATATTTTTCTTCTGCCCCTGGTTCCCCCTTGGTGCTTTCAATTCTAATATATCATGTAGTGGATAACTAAATACGGTTGATGAAAGGGTGTAAGTATCGGAGATGGGAGCTAGGGCTGGCATTAAGTGCTTTTCTAAAAATTGGAGCTTCTTGGCTTGATGTTTCTTTCATGATGAAGGAAAAAGAATGATGCATACCCAGGATCCTTTCTGGTGAATTCTTTTTTCCACCAAGTGCAACATAGCATCTGTCATTCATGGTTGGCATACCAGTGGGACTCCAAGATGTCCTTGCTTTGGCAAAGCCAAGAGGTTGATGACATTGCTCCTTCTCAATACAACTGAATTCAATTAAAAACATTTATTATGGATCTTTTCCATACAACACTAGCCCTTTGATTCTGAGATTTGAGATAGAATGTAAACTCCTCAAGAACAGAGACTGCTTCCTTTTTTTTCTCTCTGAATTTCCAGTGTCTGGAAGGATGCTTGTCATATAATAAGTGCTTACTAAATGCTTGTTGATTGATTGATTGATCCCTTCAATGGAAGGACAAGATTAGCATTGAGAAATCAACTCCATAGGTAACTGCTAGATATAAGTTTTACTATGTTCAACTTTTTCCTGCTTAGAATTGGCTTTGGAAAAATGGGATTGCAGAATTTAGTTTTCTTTCTCTTACCTCACAATTCTAGACCTCAATGGTATATTCCCTTCATTCTTGCCTCAGATGCCCTAAATTTATGTTCTTCCTCTCTAAAAATGAGTTCTTGTACCCACTGATGACATAGAAAACATGGTGTTTTATTCAAATCAAGATGGATTCAGAATGAGAGAATCTGACCCTAACCTTGAAAAAGTTAATGCCTTATGCTTCAATCATCCTTGTTTTTTAGTCTTTTTCTTTCTGTTCATCTCTACTCTATTCAATGGAATGAGATTCATACAACCTGTTGCCTATAATCCTCCAAAAGGCAGAACCAAGTAGGACTAGATTCTACTAGGAAGGAGCATGACTGGTAAAAAGAGGATCTTATTGGACCAGAAGTAGTATGTGGGGCTTTAAGATGCAGACTTCTGGGATTACATTTTCTTATTCTTTTCTCTACCTTGTGGAAGGGAGAATGGTATTTTGGAGTTCTTCAATCTGTCATGCTTCTGTCTCTTTTTTCCCCCTTTGGTCTAGAACAGTTAAGAGTCATAATGACTCTTTGCATTATCTTTATGGACAGAAATGAGTATGCTATTTTCTGAAAGGAAGAGAAGTGACCAGAAGTCTTTCTCTCTTTCTGCTAGTAGTTGGGAGATCCATGTGCCCTCATGCTAAAGAAAGATAGATTGAATAGAGAGGATATATCCTTATCATATGCCATTTAGAAATAAGTATGTCCTTCACATTTTAAAGTTTTTTTTTCAAAAATTATAAATTCATCATATGGTTCTCATTTTATGTATATCTAATGACTTGGGAATTTTTACTAGGAATTCATGACAATTAATATATTTAATAGTTCCCACAAAATTTTTCCAGACAAAATTGTTGTTTTATTTATCAGGATTCAGTTTATTAGACACTCTATTGACGAGTACTAAGAAAAATCTTGGCCCTCAACAGATTTAGGGTGTGGGAATTATTACTTGGGAATTTCTTGGATTGTACTCTATATGTTATCACACATATTTACTGTAAAAAGAACATATGTCAAGAATTATTAATTCTATTTACTAATGAATTGGAGAGAAAACAGTAAGTAGGTAAGGTGACTTAGGAGACTCAGAAGCAAGGTAAAACAAGTAAGAGATAGTGTAATCAATGTCCTTTCTATATGACACTGAATTCTTAATTCTAATCTATCAGTTATGGATAAGCTTATTATTAAGAAAATGAGATCCCAGATAACCCTTAGATCTTCATTTTGTTAATAAGTTCAATTTATACCTCTTTAGAGTTAGCTCTAATAGAATTATAAGGATGGGAAACTGTGTCTTCTACTCTGCCTCTCTATTCTGGACTTCACTGGTCTCCTTTCATGAGTCAGTTGCCAAGTGGACTCATGCTCTTTCTTTATAAAAGTGGAACCTCAGCACCAGCCCCGAAGTCAGGAGGACCCGAGATCAAATCTGGTCTCAGACACCTAATACTTCCTATCTGTGTGACCCTGGGCAAGTCACTTAACCCCAATTGCCTCAGGAAAAAAAGTGGGATCTTTCATTTTCATGTAATTCATAAGCAGGAAAAGACTATTAATATTTTCAGATGAGTGCCCTTCTAGGGAGTGGATGGAAGTTTGAAGTCTAGCTAGTTGCCCTTAAGCCAGATCAGGGTTTTTTGTGTCATTAACACCTTTGTCAATTTGATGAAGCATGTGGACCGATTCTTAAAATAACATTCAATTGCATAAAATAAAATACATGTGATCACAAAGGATGTCAGTTATATTGAAATATTGTCATCAAAATATTGTTTTAAAAGTTCATGAATTTAAGATTAAGAATCCCTGATCTTGAGGGATGAAACTTTAATGAAAACTTTTGGGAACTTGGAGGTTTCCCTGGCCAGTGTTCCTCCCTTGTTACCAAGAAACAAAATTAGTGGAAGTGGATTTTCTTCCTTCCTATTTCCCTGCCCACCTATGAATAGAACTGCCAAAGAGCAGGAAAAAAATATCCAAGGATAGGCACAAGGAGAAAGTGAGAGTAAAGAAAAACAAGGGGACTCAACTCACTGACTGAATAATCAAACCTATCTGCTCTTAATTGGACAAAATCATGTAAGTAAACAATAAGTGGGACATAATTTCCTTAACAGTAGAGCTATGAGATAATTATTTATGTGATTAAGGCAAATATGTTCATAAAAGCATTATGACCATGATTCCGGAGAACTGATAAAGAAGCATGCTTCCTGCCTCTTAACGGAGATATGATGCATTCATATGTAGAATATAAAACACATTTATGGATGTGGCCAATTTGGGAATATGTTTGACTGTGCTTATGTGATATAAGGCTTCTTCTTTTCCTTCTTCCTTTTCTCCCTCTCTACCTTCCTCTCTCTTTCCATTCCTCACCCTCTCCCTCTCTCTCTTCCTTCATTGTTTCTTTCCTTCCTTTTTTCCTTTCTTCCTTCTTTTCCTTTCCTTCCTTCCTTCTTCCTTCCTCCCTCCCTTCCTTCCTCCCTTCCTTCCTTCCTCCCTTCCTTTCTTCCTTCCTTCCTTCCTCCCTTCCTTCCTTCCTTCCTTTCTTCCTTCCTTCCTTCCTCCCTTCCTTCCTTCCTTCCTTTCTTCCTTCCTTCCTTCCTTCCTCCCTTCCTTCCTTCCTTCCTTCCTTCCTTTCTT
>JAJPUD010000587.1:97292-129502 GCA_023553655.1 Myrmecobius fasciatus
ATGTTGAAAGGTCACTCATATGTTTTGCAAATAAAAAGCTTTATTAAAAAAAATAAAAAAATAAAAAAATAAAATGATTCTTTGCTTCTTTAAAATTTTTTATTACTTCTTTTTTTACATTCTCCTGGTTTTTACAGTATACCTCTCATTCCCCAAGAGTCATCCCATATAACAAATAATGTTTTTAAAGCAAAAGAAAAAAGAAAGAAAAAAATGAGCACAATTGATCAGTCATTGAAAAGTGAGAAAATACATGCAATATATAACAACTGTAGAGCTTCCATCTTCAGGAAGGAGTGCGTTGGGAGTGTAATCTTATATCTCTTATTTCGAATCTTGCTTGATTTTTATTATTTTACTATATTTTTAATTGATTTTCTGCTTTTTTGAAAGAATTCACCAAAGATTCCCTTATGTAGGCAGATCCCTAGGGTACAAAATAATTAACTATTTGACAAAGAATCACAAAATCTCAGAGGTCATTTTCTATAACCCCTATTAAATTATTAAACTTGTGTACAGCATCTTGAACAAGCAGTCATTGAATTTATCCTTGGTGACCTCCAGAGATGGGGAACTCACTACACTCACCAAAGCATCCCATTTTATTTTTAGACAGATCTAATTATTAAAAAAAGAATCCCCTTATGCAGAACTGATATTTGTCTCTCTTACTTTTATACCCAAGTATAAAACTTATATTTATCTCAATTACATTTTCTTATTTGACCCAGTCCAATGTTCTAGTCTGACAAGACCCTTTCGGATTTTGACTCTTTTATGTAATTTATTAGTTCTCCTTTTTAGTTTTGTGTCATTTGTGAATTTGATAAGCATACCATCGTTATCTTTATCCAAGTCATTAGTAAAAATCTTTAAAAGCATGCAGCCAAATATAGTTCCAGGGCAGCTATATGGTTCAATAAATAGAATGTTGGATCTGAAACCTGGAAGACCTAAGTTCAGTGTGACCTCAGACACTTACTAGCTTCGTAATCTTGTGTAAATCAATTAACCCTGTTTGCATCTGTTTCCTTGTCTATAAAATGAGCCAGAGAAGGAAATAGCAAACCACCTAAATGGGGTCACAAGCACTCAAACAACAATAGCGGCAAGAAACAGGTCCCTATTAGACTCCACTGGAGGCCTCTCATGTTGACATCAAACTATTCATGATTATTCTTTGAGTCTTATCATTCACTCTTTTAGGAACCCACCTATTGTCTAGTCGAAGGATCAGCAAACCTCAGCTTTCAAGCCAAATCTAGCTCACTGATTTTGTTCATATGGTTCTCGAAGTAAAGCAGCTGTGACTCAGGGAATAGAGTGCTGAGTCTGGAATAGGGAAGTTCTGAGTTCAAATACAGCCTCACATATGTCCTAGTTATTTGACCCTGGGCAAGTCACTTTATCTCTGATGGTAAATCCACTGGAGAAGGAAATGACCAAGCACTCTTGTATCCTCTCCAAGAAAACCCTATGTACATGTATAGTCCTTGGGCTCATAGTCAGACATGACTGATTGACTAAGCAACAATAAATTGAGAATAGCTTTGCTCATGTATTGTACAAAAACAGCTTACCTGAGGACTATAGTTTTCTAACCCCATGTCCAACTTCTCCATCTTTTCGGTAGGAATATCATGAGAAACTTTGTCAAATGCTTTGATAAAATCTAAGTTAAACCACATGTATAACATTTTCCTGATTTTTCAGCTTAGTATTCTAGTTAAAAAAGGACAATATGTTTAGTTTGGTATGATCTGTTTTTGATGAACCTTTGTTGGCTCTTTGTAATTGTGTGTATTTGTGTGCATGCACGTATGTGCATTTTAGACATTTATAAGCCAACCGTTTGAGAATGTGTTCTAAATTTTGCCAGGAATGAAAAGTAAGCTTACTAGACTATTGTTTTCTAATTGCATTCTCTCTTTTTGGAAACTTGACTTTCTTCAAATCTATGCTACTTTTCCTGTTTTTCCCTAAACTTTCAAAGATCACTAACAGTGACATTAGTTCAGTTCTGATGTCTTGTTGTTCTTTTAGATGTAGCCTATGCTCCCATTCATTAATATCCCCAGTAGCCACCCTTCATTTAAAAAAATTTTTTTATTAAAGCTTTTTATTTGCAAAACATATGTATGGGTAATTTTTCAACATTGACCCTTGCAAAGTTTTCTGTTACAAATTTCCACTCCTAGTCCCCACCCCTCCCCTAGATAGCAGGAAATCTACTACATGTTAGTTATGTTAAAATACTTGACAAATCAAATATGTGTATACATATTTTTACAATTATCTTGCTGTACAAGAAAAGTCGGATCTACAAGAAAAAAAAAGTCTGAGAAGGGAAACATAATGCAAGCAAACATCTTTAGAGAGCATGAAAATGTTATGTTGTGGTCCACATTCATATCCTTCTTCCTGGGTGTATATGGCTTTCTTCATCACTGAACAATTGGAACTGGTTTGAAACATTTCATTGTTGAAGAGAGCCATGCCCATCAGAATTGATCATCATATAGTCTTGTTGTTGCCATTTATAATGATCTCCTGGTTCTGCTCATTTCACTCAGCATCAGTTCATGCAAGTCTCTCCAGGCTTCTCTGAAATCATCCTGCTGGTCGTTTCTTATAGAAAAATAATATTTTATAACATTCATATACCATAATTTATTCAGCCATTCTCCAATTGATGGGCATCCATTCAATTTCCAGTTTCTAGCCACTACAAAAAGGGCTGCCATAAACATTTTTGCACATGTGGGTCCCTTTCCTTCCTTTAAAATCTCTTTGGAATATAAGCCCAATAGAAACACTGCTGGGTCAAAGGGTATGCATAGTTTGATAACTTTTTGAGCATAGTTCCAAATTGCTCTCCAGAATGGTTGGATCTGTTCACAGTTCCACCAAAAATGTATCAGTGTCCCAGTTTTCCCACATCCCCTCCAACATTCATCATTATCTTTTACTGTCATCTTAGCCAATCTGCAGGTGTGTAGTGGTATCTCAGTGTTGTCTTAATTTGCATTTCTCTGATCAATAGTGATTTGGAGCATCTTTTCATATGACTAGAAATAGTTTTAATTTCATCATCTGAAAATTTTCTCTTCATATCCTTTGACCATTTATTGATTGGAGGCCACTCTTCATTTAGCAAGGAGGAAACAGTAAAGTGTTAGGACTTCCCACCTGTTAAAGAGTAATCAAAAGTGAAGAAGAGTACATATCTAGAATGATTGTCCATGGCAGATGATGATTTGATTCATTGAAATTGGAAGTTGCCAACCACCATTCAAGGGATATATGTATTGCATACAGTGGATTTTCCTGATATTTTTCAAATTATAGCTTAGTGAATGTTTTACTTTGTTTTTTGGGGGGAGTAGTTAGGTGCCACAGTGGATAGAGTGCTAAACCTAGAGTCTGGAAGTCTCATCTCCCTGAATTCAAATCTGGTCTCATTTACTTACTAGCTGTGTGACCCTGGGCAAGTCATTTAACCATGTCTACCTCAGTTTCCTCATCTGTCAAATGAATTGAGAAGGAAATAGCAAATCACTTCATTATTTTTGCCAAGAAAATCCCAAAAGGAGTCATGAAGAGTTGGACATGACTGAACAAAAAAAACTGCATAGCAATGAATATTTCAGAAAAGAGGAATACCATAATCTTCTTTAGTAGTTCAATTTGGTATCATTCTTAAAATATCTCTTTTATTTCACTCTCTGACTTCTTTCAGAAAGTTGGGGGAATGGGGGTGGAGAGCTGAGTGAATAAGGACAGAAAAATGTTTGTAGGCTTATCCAATTTCTGGATCCATTTATAAGCCAGGCTTAAATACAGAGGAAGAGCAAATGAAACTTCAATCATGTCATTGGTGATTAGTTTAAAATAAGTAAATAATGGACTGCCTGGATACCAGCAGCCATCTAAAGTGCTTGCCGAAAATGAAAAAAATAAAAAAATAAAGAGCTTGCTGGCATTTAGGGAAAGGCTGCCACATGTTCTCTATTTTTTTGCTAGTTTATTCTGAACAGCTGGAGATCCACACTTCTTATTCACTTCTCTCCTCCTTTCTTTCTCTTGTCTTCCATATTGCCGAAGTGCTCAATGATTGCAGAAATTTCCAAGTTTCTCATGAAACCAAGGCCTTTCTCTGTTTGTTTTGGAGATGAGTATATTTAGCTTTAGTGATAGTTGGGTTGGGAATTATGGAGAGTTCGAGAGTTGGGTAGAAAACAGACTGTCCACTTTGGAGTTGGGGACTAGTGCAGGTTTGAGGAGAGGGAAATAGAGTGATGAGAACCATTCCACAGCAAATCTTATTCATCCATTTTCTGATTCTAGTCATTCTTTCTAGTCAAATGTTTTTGGAAATGGGTTGTCTAAAGAAAGCTGTGGGGAACTCCTGGCAAAGTCAGAAAGATAAACAATCACTTGTTTCCATATTCCTAAAACTTCATGCCAGGTCCAGATCGAGAAAATGGTGGAGTATCAAGGTTTAGGTTAAAGTTGGAGTTTGGATGTGTAGTAGAAAGTTTCTTTCAGAAAGAAATATAGATTCATATACCTCACTTGCAAATAATTAGATTTGTATATGCTCTGTTGATTGCTTTGAACTTATTTATTTCTTCATCTTCTTTTTGTTTATTCAAGTGTATGCAGAGCATCTGAGAAAGAATCAGATGGAGTTTGGGTAGGAACATGTGGCTCTGAGAAAAATCTCTTTGGAACAGGGAACTGAGAAACCTTGAATCCAGGGGCCAGATGAGGAGAATGAAGAGAAAGTCGCATTTGTCATCCTTCTGGCAAAATAGAACCAACGTCCTCAATGATATTTTATTTTCCTACAAATTAGTCAGAGGTAGTTTTAGGACAAATAAGAAAAAGCCAGTGTGCTATAGTGGAAACAACATAGGGTCTGGAGAGCTGGGTTTAATCCTAGTTGAATTCCTTCCTACTACTTATTTGCATAACCATAGTTAAGTTGTTTAACTTCTCTTTTGTTTCCTCATATGAAGTGAAGGGGCTGCCCCAGATAATTTTTAAGGGTCCTTAGAGTCCTATGAAATCTTCCGTCACACTATAGGAAATCAACCCACCTCACTCTCTCCCACTTCACAGAGAAACAGGTTGAAAATGCAAATTCACAGACGTGGGAATGAGGGCAGTTATTGTATGAAAGATGATTGGTTACAATTTCAAAAGGAATATCCCTCCTTTAAGAACTTTGTATAAGAACTATAGAAAATCTTCACTTCTCCCTTGAATTTCCAGCAAGGGATTGGGGAGCATGATAGAGACAATGTTCAGCAGTCAGACAAAGTTGTATTCATCTCCAGGGAGAGTATAAATGTGATGAGTTATTTTGTTTTGGCAGTTTATTAAAATCATGCTTAGAAATCTTTTGGCTAAGATTAGGGAGACCTTAAATGTGAGCCATAATTAGCTTTTGTTGTAGAGATTCTCCCCAGTTTTCTACTTTGGTTTATGAGCATAAAAATTTAAAGAATATGAGAAAAAGTCTGGCTCCCTCTCTTTGGGGTTCAATTTACCTTCAGAATAAAACTGAATCTATAACTCGATTATATTGTGGGAGAGTTATTGTTGTCTTATGAATTCACTCTATTTTTTCAGGGAAAAGCTGATGCCATTTTTGTCCCGAGATAGAGGGTAAGAAGAGAGATTCCCCAAAGAGAAAGAAGATAAACATTTTCTATACCTCTTCTAACTTATGAAGGGGGATAATCCTTTTGACTTCATGACTAATCATCCAAACAATCCACCAATTATGGGTACATAAGAAGACTAATCTGGAATTCTTGCATCATCTCAGCAAAGTGAAGTCAGTGGGTCTGTCTGTCCATTCCCAAGGATCCAGAGTATATGTTCCATGAAATAATTCCTGATAAAAGTATAGCCCAAAGTGGTTTGAGGAGGAAGATCTCCTTAATAAATGTGTTGGGATGAGTGGGATAAAGGAAAGTTTTGTGGAAGAGAAAGTACATGAATTCTAATAGACCAAAGTGAGGAAGAAATGCATTTCTGGGAAGGGAGTTGACCTTTAAATTGTTTTGAATCTGTTCTTTTTCAGTGACAGAAAGAGAAGATGAAAGAAAAGAAAGTAGGGTGGGAGGAGAAGAGAGGGAAACAGATTGACAGAGAAAGGAAAAGAAAATGAAAACTAAAGAGCAAAAGAAAATGCTTTAGAAATCATCAGCTCATCATTATTTCATGCAAGTCTTCCATTTTTTAAAGATTACTGAATTCATGATTTCTTTCTTTTATTGAAGCTTTTTATTTTGAAAACATGCAAGGATAATTTTTCAACATTGAGCCTTGCAAAACCTTGTGTTCCATTTTTACTCCCTTTCCCCCTATCCCCTCCCCTATATGGCAAGTAATCCAATATATATTAACATGCTAATATATATACATATATATATATGTATATATATAAATCCAATATAGGCATACATATTTATAGACTTATCTTGCTGCACAAGAAAAATCAGATCACAGAGGAAGAAATGAGAAAGAAAATAAAACTCAAGCAAACAACAACAAAAGAAGTGAAAATGCTATATTGTAGTTCACACTCATTTCCCACAGTCCTCTCTCTAGGTATAGATAGCTCTCATCATCACAAGATCATTGGAACTGATTTGAATCATCTCATTGTTGAGAAGAGACATGTCCATCAGAATTGATCATTGTATAATTTTGCTGTTGCCATGTACAATGATCTCCTGATTTTGCTCATTTCACTTAGCATCAGTTCATGTAAGTCTCTCCAGGATTTTTTTTTTCTTGCCACTACAAAAAGAGCTACCACAAACATTTTTGCACAAACTCATCATTTCTTTTAAGACAGTAGGATTCCATCATAATCATATACCACAGCTTGTTCAGCTATATTAAATTAAACATAATCAAGAGAACATTGTGTACAGTAACAGCAATATTGTTTTAAGAACAACTTTGAATAAATAAGTTATTTTGACTATTTTAAATGCCCAAATTAAGTATAAAGGAGATATAAAGAAAGACCATATCTGTATCCAGAGAAAGAACTGATAATTAAAAGTATGTATAGAGTAATTTTACAAATATATATCTATTTGTGTCTAATGATAGCCATCTTTAAGGGCAGGGGGAAGGAAGGAAAAGAAAAAAAAGCAAAAAAAATATGATAATGTTATTACATATTTAAAAGGAATGGCAAGTTATACATAATAGATTTGCAGTTTCATATACAATCATTTTTATTATATTATATTATGGAAATGCTTGTTTTATTTTATGAATTAAAAAGAAAAAGAAATTATCTACTCTAATTCCCTCATTTTACTGAGAAAGAAACTAGAGATGGCATAATTTGCTGAAGGCTGTATGGCCAAAAAAACAGCTAAAGTGGCATTTGAACCAAAGTTTAACCTCACTCACTGTTTAGTGCTCATATTATATATGTGAGGGGAAAAAAAATGAACCACTGCAGTCCCATTCCAGAGAGACATTATTAAGGACAATTAGAAATCAAGCATTGTAATCTCAAGTGCATGTTTTTCATCAGTTTTGGGCCCTGTGGGAGAAATGGCCTATCATAACCACAAAGTTATCTTTTCCCACTGCTCAGGGCCTGTGGTTCTCTAATTCCTTCCCATTTCTTCTTTGTCCTCTCTATGAGGGGGTTAAGAAAAGGACAGAATGGGAAATGGGAGGCATGGAATTATGGAAATGGAGGTAGTAATTTTCAATTAATTATTGAATTTACAATAAACATGTATGGATTGCTTACTGTGTGCAAACCTCTGGGAATGCAAAGAAAAAAAGAATCAGACTGTTCTCAAGGAACTTATATTTTGGATGGGGTGGACAGGTGTGACATTTGACATTTGGGTAAATGCAAAGCAATTTAAAGAAGGAGGAGTTCATCCAAGTGAGGGAATACAGCCTTGAAAAAAGGCAAGGGTTTGATAGGAGGTGAGAAGAGAGGATAATTCTGTCATGGAAAACCACCTGTGCAAAGACTTGGAGAAGAGAGATGGATTTCAGAGTTCAGAGAACAGCTTAAGATGGCCATCTTAGCTGAAAGGCTGTATTTTATCTGTATTTTCTTCCCAAGGCAATAGGAAACTACTGAAAATTTTTGAGTAGAGTGATATAAGATCTGTGAAAAGGATTCTGGAACCAGTTCATACTTGCTTCCAAGAATTAAATTTTAAATTAAATTAAATTAAATTAAATTTTAAAAATTTCAGCATGGGTATTTATATTTCAGAAATTGGCAAATACTACAACCCAGGGCTTAAATTATTGTTTTGTTGATTGTCTAGGTTTAAGAAAGTGATGGTGAAATTTTCAGTAATGTAGATCAAACTTAAAAGTGTGTTATGCATCCCCCAAGCCAGTTGTCAAATACCCTCAGACCTATGCCCTCAGAAGATTGGTTGGAGATTTATATGAAGAATAGATTAGAAAACTGAGATTAAAAGCAGAGGTAACAGTTACTCTCTGGGAGAAAGATGCTGAGGATTTATCTGAGCAAGGAGAATTCCCTCATAAGCAGAGAGAAGGGAATGGCATAGAGATTCTCCAATAGGTGGAGTAGTGTGACAAATTATTTCACTTCTCTTTGGCTCTGTTTCCTCACTTGTAAACTGAGGAGTATGGACCAGTTGACCTATGTTTCCTTTTGGCTTTCATGTTCTTAAAAGACTTATTTCCTTAATACAATGCACTATAACTAACATTTATTAAGCACCTACTATGTACCAGGCATTGGATCAAACACTGGGTATACAAATTTTAAAAATAATATATTTCTTGTCTTTGGAGAGTTTACAATCTAATTGGGGGAGACTGCACACAAAAAGAAAGCTTTATAAAAGGGAACAATAAGTGAGGATGTTGGGAGAAGATACCTAGCAAGGGGGCATGGTGATGGTGCAGTGAATTCTAAAAAGTCTAGTTGATGGGGCAATGGAGAGTTGGTTGGGCTTCTGAGCCCTCTTTTATTGAGACTTTAGATGTTTCTTGCTTCCTTTTCTAATCCTCCCACCAGAGGGAAAGGAGTTACTGAGGGTTCTGATGAGGTGTGATATAATCTCCATGATGAGGGAGTTTCCTGGTGATGAGTTTTTCCTAGGGGGCAGGGAGTGGGCAGAGGTAATGATTATAGTAGAATGGAATCCAGAGTCCAGCTAATGGGAAATTGCCCTTAAGACAGAGAAATGAATAAAAGTTTGACAACTTGATTGGAAAAACTAGAGAACCAAAGTCTCTTCTTGTGTATAAAAGTCAAAACAATATTGAATTGGTCACTAGAAATGGAAGATAACTGGCTAAGGAAGATAGAAAAAGAGGGAAAGGAAAAAAGAGCTGGCTTTTTCTAGTTGGATCATTAGTCAATGCTGCCACCTAACGGCTGTCTTTTAAATATCACCACAGGTGCGTTTGACAGGATTGTAGTTTTAAAGCAAGAAAGGACCTGGAGGTCAACTAATATAACTCCCTCATAACACAGATAAAGAAACTAGAATCTGGAGAAATGAAGTGACTTTTTCAAGGTCACATAGTACAGAAGTAGCAGAGCCAGATTCAAACTCAGATCCCTTAACCCCTGCAACAGAGGGCTTGGTCCAAAGTACCATTTTATAGAAACATCATTCAAAAATGCCACAAACAGACCAGTTTATTAATATAAAGAACCGAAATAGGGATGAGGCATACTTTTAAATGAAAGTATTAAGTAATGAATAGTTTGAGACAGGTCAAAATGTTCATAAGTCTATACACAGCATTTAGATATGAATCTTAACAAAACATTTATTCTCTATAAATAGACAGCAACATGACCTTAGATTTAAAGGCCACTTTTGAGTTCACGTAACCTACTTTCCCCCCAAAGTAGTGATCTCCTCTTACAGTATCCCTGCTCTGGTCATTTAATACCATGGTTATTTTCCTTTGGACATGCTCTCTTTTGTCAGTGCTCATCCTAATAGGATCATACGATTTAGCATTGAAAGAGAGCCTGGAGATTATGAAGATCAACTCTCTCATTGTATAGATAAAGAAGTGGACACCTAGAAAGGTTAGGTGATTTGACCTGATTAGACAACAAGACTTAATTAAACCTTAGAAGACTTAATTTCTTGATTTTTTTTAAATGCAAGAAGCTAATGCTTGTTTTCCTTGCTAGAATTGCTGGATTGAGTGACAATAGGAAGGACCTCAGCACTGAGACATCAATGCTGGCTAGTTGTACAGGATTGGGACAGAGAGGTACCCACTTTAATGCTCTGGTTCAATCCTCAATTTTTCCTAAAAGACCACAGAGCAATATTAATCCTAGCTGTGAACCCAGTCTTCAAGGAATCCATGTCAAATCACTCTCAAACTACCAAGCATCCATAGCTGACACCCGTCAAATTGCCTGGGATTCCATCCCACAAACATAGACTGATCCACAGTCTTTTAGCTTCTACACAATAATGTCCTTCTCTAGTCTATCTCTTGCCATAGACTTGATACTTTTCATGTTTTCCATGGCACTCACTCTCCTTCCTTAGTCCATTTCCTGCACATTGCAGAATACAAGTGCCCAGCACAGAGTACAGCGAGTCTATCATCTTGCTTGATCTAGACTTTATGGACATTTTAATTAGACCTGGTGAGACAAGTAGTAGTTACAGATGAAAGAGTGTGGTATAATGGAAAGAAGACTAAGAATTAAGGATTCTGGATTGGAATACTGTTTCAGGTCAGGAAGACCTTGGCAGAATTCCTTCTGTTCTTTTTCTCTCAGTTTCCTCACCTATAAAATGAGATAATTTCTAAAGTTCCTTACAGCTCAAATATACAGACAATTTAAGTGCTGGGGAAATGAGAAGAAATTATTAATACTCCTGGAGGAAGGAGCAGAAATGTGGAAGGGCCTAATTTGGGCAGACTTCAATTGAGAGGAGAGTTTTGAAATGGATATATTCAAAGGTAAAATTGAAACATCTATGATAGTAGGAGTGATGAATAGGACAAATAGATTTTTGCTCATTTTTTTCTCTCAAAGAAGGGGTAATTCTGGAATTTTAATGATGTTGAGAAAATGTAAATTAGTTCTTGACCTAATTTTTTAGTTGAAATATGCAAAACAATCTGAGGATTATAAGAGTAATTTTCAGGAATCATGTAGAAATATCTAGCTGAAGCATTGATTTTGAGGAGTAATTTGAGATGTCTCCATTAACTGATAAGTTCTTATAACTAGATCTGAAGTTAGAGAGAAAAAAGAAAAGGAGCAAAAAATCTGAACAATTCATTCAATTGAATGCTGAAATATCATAGAGTTGAATGCATTGGCTGATTACTTGAAGCCTATTCTATGACTATCTAGCAGGGCCTCTGTCTGCCACTTGCATGACCATGTTCAGGGTTATTCTTTTTTCCCATTGAGAGATCAAAGAAAAAAAGGAAGTTATCTGTATGCAAATACTACTCTATAGATGTTCTTTAACAGCTGGGAGAGCATCTGCTCAGGGTCAATGCTGCTCAGAAGGGCAGAGACTGAGTGTCATGTCTGACATGACATGTGACAGGACAGTCATAGGACAGAGAGTTACTAGGAGAATCAGACCTCAACAATGTGTGTTTTGTCTCTGAATTAAGGTTAGCTCCCAAGATAAGGCATCCTCCGAGCTGTATATAAGTCCAAGAGACCTGCCCACTTTGGAATTATAGAATGAGTCTCCCAAGTCTTACCATGATGAAATTGTAAAGCCAAAATTTATTAAGGCCTGCCTCTTACCTCCAGATAAATGCAACCAGACTGTCTGAGGTTATAGAGTTCAATTAAAACACACACACAAATTCAGAGATTCTGACCTTTTTCAATTAAGTACTGGGGCAGCTAGGTGTCGCAGTGGTTAGAGCACCAGCCCTGAAGTCAGGAGGACCTGAGTTCAAATCTGGTCTCAGATACTTCCTAGCTGTGTGACCCTGGGCAAGTCACTTAACCCCAATTGCCTCAGCAAAAAGCAAAAAAAAAATATTTAAGTGCTATAGGAAAAGTAGAATAGATTTAGATCTGGAAGTGACTTATCTACTTAACTCCCTTTATTTTACAAATGGGGAAACTGAGGTCTAGAGATATCAAGTGACTAGATAATTAAGGCAGCAGAGCCAAGTATTGAGCATCTCAAGAGATAACATGCTATAGGAGAGACAGGAGTCTAAGAAAAAGGAGTCAGTATGATTTAGAGAGAAGAATACTAGACCCAGAACCAAAAAAGACTTATATCCAAGTTTTAATTCTATCTACAAACAAATAATTTATTTTCTTTTTGAGTCTTGGTGTCTTCATCTGTAAAATAGAGGTAGGAGAAATGTTAGTAATTCTTACGCTACTTATCTCCCTGTACAAATATGAATTTATTGTATAAATATCTTCTACTATATAAATATGAATTTTAAAAATTAGATTCCAGTCCTTGTTTAGATACTAACTAGTAAGAATAACTAGTTTTGCTTTAAATAGCTCACATACATTTTTTGTCTCTTCATTTTCTGTTCTATAATATGATGAAAGCCATAGATGTATCCTTTTAGGGATAAGGTGCTAATAAAACAAGTATATTAGCACACTCTGAAAAATAAAGCAAAAATGAATCTCCTCCAAGACACATATATTATATTAATATAGCTCTTCAAAAATGAAGGATGAATAACAACAACAATGCATGATACTTCTGGGATGCCATTTTTATCACCATTATACATTTTTGGAAGTCCTTCCTTATAGAAAATCTCAATTTTTTCTGCTGCAGTTTTGGCCAATTTTTTTTTTTTGCAGAAAGGTCCCCAGAGCAATTTTAGGACTTTAGAACTCCAGAGAGTATAAAACATTTTTAATTTTTTATAATAGCTTTTTATTTTTCAAAATACATACAAAAATACTTTTTTTCAACATTCATGCCTGCAAAACCTTGTGTTTCAAATTTTTCTCCCTCCCTTCCCACCATCCCTGCCCACCTAGACAACAAGCAATCTGATACAAGTTAAACATATGCAATTCTTCTAAACATATTTTCATATTTATCATGCTGCACAAGAAAAGGGGAAAAATGAGAAAGAAAAAATAAGCAAACAACAACAAAAATGGTGAAAATATTACATTATGATTCACATTCAGTCCCCATAGTCCTTTCTCTGGATGCAGATGGCTCTTTCCATCACAAGTCTATTGGAATTGGCCTGAATAAGCTCATTGTTGAAAAGAGCCAAGTCTATCAGAGTTGATCATCACATAATCTTATTGTTGCTGTGTCAGTGTTCTCTTCACTTAGCATCAACTCATGTAAGTTTCTCTAAGCCTTTCTAAAATCAGCCTGCTGATCTTTTCTTATGGAACAATAATATTCCATTACATTTATATACTGTAACTTATTCATCGATTTCCCAGCTGATGGTTATGCACTGTTTCCATAAACCATTTTTTCTGTTAAATTATAGAAACATAACTGGAAGGGACCACCTATTGTTGTCTATCCTTTATTGACCTTATTCTATAGATAAAGCAACCAAAGGTTTAGAGAGATATGAAATAACTTATTCAAGTCAAATAGCTACTTGGTGGCAAAGCTAGGACTATAGTATCCAAAGTCTCCTAATTCATAGCATCTTAAGCTGTTGGTTGCAACCCATGAAAGGTTATGTAAGTGAATGTGAGGGAGCATCACAAAAATTTGGCAACAGTAAAAAGTTTCTGAAAATGCAGTGACCAAGAATTAATTCAAAAACACTTGATGAATCTGATGTGTTTTCAGTAATGTTTGTCCTTATTGCACTGTGCAACTTCAGTGTAGCCTTGGTTTTGAATACATAAATATGTATACTTTGCCCTGGACATGTTGCCATGGCCATGCAATGCCAGTGAATGTTGCCAGAAACACTTTGGCTCAGATTCGAAGCTATTGTGTGTTAAGAATTTTAGTATTTTTATCGCACATAAAAAAGTTTTCTGCTATTACAGAAACATAGTAGTTTAATTACAAAAAATATTTTTTAACAGAAACATAAGTATTTAATTGCAGTAAGTAAAGATAAAAGCCATTTAATAATATTTCTCCACCATCACTGCTATATGTTTAAGCGTGAATATCAGTTTTTTAAATTAATTATAAACAAATATAATTTCCATAAACTGAAGCTAGCATTTATTTCAAACAATATTAGCAATATTTATTTATCTTTATGACAAAATTATTTTTCAGTTATGGATAAGTGATTAAATTTAGACAGAAGATGTAAAAATATTGATAACAAGTGTAGTAGAATCTTTGCTACCAAGTTATAGTATACTATGTTGACAAGAAAAACAAAATATGTTGAATCATTTTTGTAATATAGATTTACTTCTAATAATGATGATGCCTTGGAAAAATCTCTTTGCTTAATTTGTAATGAAGTTTTAGCTACAGAGTATATGAAATCAGTCAAACTAAAATGATATCTTAATACCAAATCTGCCATACTGCAATAAACCAAAGGTACTTTTAAAATCTTCAAATAAAGAAAAACAAAGTTCTGAGAAATTTGTGACTGTCAACAAAAAAGATTTACTAGAATCTTAATGAAACTTCATAATTAATTGCAAAAACTAAAAAGCCCTCTGCAATAGGAGATTTTGTGTTACCTGCTATTATAAAAATGTCAGATATAGTTCATGGGAAAAATATAGGGCTGAAATTGACAACATTTCTTTATCAAATGATACTGTTTTCAAAAGAATTTCTGAAATTAATAATGACTAATTTCAGCAGCTTATTACCAGCTTATGAGCAGCCCAAAGTTTGCAATTCAGTTAGATGAAATAACTAGTATTTCTAACATGGCATAGTTATCATTTTATGTAGATATGTTTATGAAGGAAGTACACATGAGGAATTATTGTTTTGTAGCCCTTTGGAAGGGCACACAAGAGAGGAAGTTATATATCTTAAAGTTAATGAATTTTTCACAAATGAAAGGTTAGACTGGAAAAATTGCATTGGAGTCTGTATAGATAGCCTTGGAACAGTAATGGGTGAAAAAGTTGGATTTGTAGCAAAAATTAAAGTTGACTGCAATGAACATATCACTTTTACTCACTGCATGATCCATCAGGAGTCACTTGTAGCCAAAAAAATGTCCCAAGTTAGATGTTGTGCTTTATCAAAATCATTAACTTCATTAAAAGTGGTACCCTTGATAGTCATTTGTTTTCAAAATCTTTGCAAGGACATGGACTCTGATTACAAAAGCTTATTATTCAAAAATAATAATGCAGAGGTAAGGTGGCTCTGAAGAGGGCAAAGTTTAAGCAGATTATTGAAATTGAAAGATAAAGTTATATTTTTGATTGAACAGAAATCTGATTTTGTTAATATTTTCATAACTTATGTTTTTCAAAATGGTTTTTTCAAAATTCTGTGTATTAAAAACTCAATGATTTAAATATGTTGCTTCAAGAAAAAATGTAACATATTTACGTTAAAAGATAAAATTGAAAGTTTTACCAAAAGATTAACATATGGAAGAATAGGATGAAAAATGTTTTTTTTTTTTTTAGAAATGCTATAGCTACAAATGATTTCATAATTGAAAATAACCCTTCCAAAGACTTAATTTTAAAAGTTATAATTTGTCATCTGAAATGTCTGGAGACATAGTTTCAAGTTTTGAATTTAAATTATTTTCAACTTCAAGTTTTGATTAAAAAATACTAAGTTGGGTTTATAAACCATACTCAATTGAAATAAAAAATGTCAGTCATCTTCCATTAAAAATTCAAGAAGAATTTGTCAAATTATCAAGTGTTTAAAACTTGAGCTTCCTAAAAATTGTTAAATGAAGTTTAGTATTAGGACAGAATTTCCAGCAATTTCTGAAATGGCCTTAAACACACTTCTGCCATTTTGTACTACATATTTATGTCAAGCAGGATTCTCAGCATTGACAATTATAAAATCAAAATATCCATCAACTCTGAAAAATGTTGAAAATGCTCTATGTCTATATTCCAACAAGATTTAATTCTTTATTTAAAAAGAAACAAGTACATTCATCTCATTAGTGTGAAAATTTGCTTTTGCTTTTAATAAATGGTAAAAATCATGTATATACTAAAGAATTACTTTAAAATAAATTTCTTTGTGATTTATTATCATTTGATTTATATACCTATATGCTCAGAGTTGTGCAAAAATTTCTCAGGCAAAAAGGGTTCACCAGTAGAAAAAGTTCAAGACCTATTCTAATTCACAATTGTGTGTGTATGTTTAAATAAACTTGGCTAGTTTTATTTAACTTTTTATTTGTTGACACATTTTCTTTTGACCTCACAGATACTTTCCCAACAAATACTCAAACTAACTTCTTACAATTCTATCTTCCTATGATTGGTTATTCATAGAGTTTGAAGGGACCTCTGCCAACATAAATATGTATCCCTTCCGTTTTTTTTCTCCCAATCATTTGGTCATGTCAGATTCTTTTTGACCCCATTTGATATTTTCTTGGAAAAGATACTGGAGAGATTTGCTTTTTCCTTCTCCACTGAATTAGGCAAACAGAGGTTAAGGGTCAGGATCACTAGCCCAGAATCACATAATTAATGAGTATTTAAGGTCAAATTTGAACTGAATTGACTCTAGTCCCAGAGCTACAACTCCACTGTGCCATCTGGCTGCCTTCAAATCCCTTCTACACTTTCCCCCCCAAAACACCAAGTATTTCCCTCTCTGATACATTTACTTTTAATATACTTGTTTTTATTTATATGTGCACCTGTTATTTTCATGTCAATCAAATTTAAATTATTTGAAGATAGAGTTGTTTTCATTTTTGTCTTTGTACCCTCCATTTCTGGACACTATGCTTACCATATAAAAGGCACTTAAATATATTGGATAAATGTATATTTACAAAGCACATTCAGAGTGTTACTGCTGTGTGTGTGTAAATTGACAAGACTATTTTAAATTTTTCAAATTTATTTTTAATAATATTTTATTTTTCCAACTCATGCAGAGATATTTTTCAAAACCTTGTGTTCTAGATCTTTCTCTCCCCTCAATCCTCAAGACAGCAAGCAACCCTATTGAGGTTAAACATGTACAATTCTTCTAAACACATTTCCATATTCATGAGAAGACTATTAGAAAAAACAGATGTATTTTAAACCAGATATGCTAACATGAGAAAAAATTTTCTACTTTTTCTGTCGAATTAATTTACATTTTTACATTCATAATGTGTGTGTGTGTTTGTGTTCTTTAGGTTCTGCTCTCTTCACAATGGATTATTTCCATAAAAGAATCTCTAAATTTCTCTCAATTTTCATATTTGCCATTCTTAATAAAGAATGCACAGTAATATAGAAATATTCCATTATTCTCATATGCCATGATTTGTTCAGCATTGCAAAATCTTTGAATATATATTGTGTTGCCTACATTTTGTTATAAGTAACAAATGCTTTCATCTTCTGATTACAGGAAAAAACAAAAAACAACCAAAACCCATTAATATGTTGCAAAAACTAAAAGTGTTCTTTGAAAGGGGATACTTGAGATTGCTTCTAGTGAATTCTAGTGAGAACTACTTTGTTTCTATCAAGTTTCTTAACTGAAACTTTGTTTCTGTCACGTTGCTAATTTGGAGGCCACTGAAATCAATTCCTAATTCTATTCTGCCACCTTGTGGTGGATAAAACTAGAGTCATCACACAATCTTGTAACTATCTCATAGGAATATTCCGTGTGCACAGCATAAATTCAAGTAGCATATTCTTCCCAAACTCTTTCTTCTCCGATTATAGCCCCTTTCAGTTCCCTCACAAAATAAACACACACACACACACACACACACACACACACACACACACAATCCTAAAACCATAGCATTATGGAACTTTAGAACTTACCTAGTTCAAGCCTCTCATTTAACTGATGGGGAAACAAGTTCAGAAGAGTCATACCTAAGATGACATTTGTAGCAGAGCTGGTATTTGAACCTAGGTTTTCAGCATTAGTCACAATGCTTACAGATTCTTTGGTGTCATTTCTTTGGTATTACTTTACATATTATAATGCTGCAAAAGTAGTTGGTATAAAGATTGTTATTGTTCATTTATTTTTCAGTTGTGTTCAACTCTTTATGACTTTATGTAGGGTGTTTTTGTTTGTTTATTTGTTTGGCAAAGATATTAGATTGCTTTGCCATTTCTTTTCTCCAGCTATTTTTTATAGATAAGAAACTGAAGCAAACAGGTTCAAGTAACTTTTCCAGAGTCACACAGTAAGTGTCTGAAACTAGATTTGAACTTAGGAAGATTAGTTTTCTTGACTCTAAGTCCAGTATTCTATCCATTGCATCACCTAGCACAGTCCAAGAGTTACTGCTAAAGAAGACAAGATTAGGAGTTCAACTCTTATCTTGAATGAGTTGGCTTTCAGAAAATAAAAATTCCTGCCAGAATAAAAGAGTGAATCAATAGCTTTTCTTGGCTTTTTCACAGGTCATCAGGAGCACTAAATGAAAGCACAGTTTTATATAGCTCATCCAACCAACTCAAAGATTGCATTTTATATTTTGGGTGACCAAATGTGCATGATTAACATTTTCCCAACACTTTCTTAATCCTGGATGGCTAATAAAACCTTAAATCAAAACCTGACTTGTAGCAATCAATTCTAAAGCATTAATAATCAGCTCTGATGAGCAAGTATAAGCTGGCTCTAGCATAATGTTAATTATGTACATTAAATTTAAAGTGTTTCATAGTGACATTTTTTTAAATTTTGGAAAACAAGTATTAAACATTTCCAGTATACTGCTAGGAACAACTCTTGATAATTCAAGCTTTGTTATCTATGTTCTAGATTATTACACAAATCTTGATTTTTTTGCAACAGCATTGTATCACTGAAAGAGAATGGGACTTGGAATCAGAAATTCTTCATTCAAATCTCATGTTTTTTTTTTTAAATTTTTACTTTATTACTATTGGCAAGTCACTTAGTATGCCTGTGACCTAATATTCTCATCTATAAAATAAGATTAATAAAACCTTAGCCACCTATTTCATAGGAGTATCGTAAAGAAAATTCACTTTGTAAGCTTTCTGTTGTTTGAGATTTTCTTGGTAAAAATACTGGAGTGGTTTGTCATTTCTTCTCCAACTCATTTTACAGTTGGGGAACTGAGACAAACAGGGGTAATTTATTTGCCCAGAGTCATATAACTAGTAAGTGACTGAAGCCAAATTTGAACTCAAGAAGATGAGTCTTCCTGAATACCAGCCCACTGAGCTATTCACTGTGCACCCTATTCATCCCTTGTAAAGCATAGAATGCTATGTAAGTAAGGATAAATCAGTGTAGCCAGAGATTTAAAAAACAAAAAACAAAAATCTCTGGCTACACTGATTTATCCTTCACTGCATAGAGCACGTAATTCCATTCAACTTTTAATATTCTAGTCCATTTAATATTTATTGACTAAAGTTAGTGCTATTTTTGTTTAAAATACTTTAAAAGCCCATTAATGGTTAATTCATTAATATTTAAAGTTTTTATTCAGTTAATAGTATCACTTATGACACTTTCAAGTAATAATTTATACATGTTTTAATAGACTTCACTTAAGAAACAAAACCAAAAAAATAAGCAAATTCCCAACATAATGTATATATTATGGCATTAACATATACATGTGATAATGACATGAATCATTTTGTTTACCAAATTGCCTAAAGCTCATGACAGAAGATATACATCTATAAAGACTTTTACAACAATTAAGATAGTTTGAACTCATATTTTCTCTTGCATGATTTTTAGTCTCAAAAATAATAATAGAACTGTCTTTCTAATATGTGATAAATTAACAGAACTTCATACTTTATAAGGCCCATAATAAAACCTGTGTGCTGGAGAAATGTTTCTTTTTTTTTTTTTTTTGCTGAGGCAATTGGGGGTAAGTGACTTGCCTAGGGTCACACAGCTAGGGAATGTTAAGTGTCTGAGACTAGATTTGAACTCAGGTCCTCCTGACCCAAAAAACAAAACCAAAAAAAACTTCCAACCTTCCCATGATAATATTTTTGTATATAGACTGTAGGTTCTTTTGAATACAAATCATATTTCTAATTACCATAGTCATATGATACTATTTTTCAAGTGCATCATAATTTTAATGAACAAATCTGCTGTTATACTCCTGAAAAAAAATAAATTACTGACCTCAGGTATTTCCTCTAAAGCACCAGTTAAAAAGTGATGAGTGTATGTCTTCATTTACCTACAAGTATGACTGACACAGCAGGGCTGGTTATAACAAGTTCAATTAACTTCCAGAAAACCCAACCCAGGAGATTCTGCATGTGTTCTACCACTGAGAGGCTATAGAGTTAAGAATGAAAACTTGCAAGTATTACCACAATTAGTATGTAGAAAATAATTAGACATACATATAAGGCACCATAGATAGAAGCATCGTGGTCTGGATAAGGAGTTAATTTTTAAAAGTACAAAAGCAGCATGTTGAAAAGCAATCATAAGAAAATAATCTTACTTTTTTTTTATAAAATTGATGGAATTTGAGATTTATTTTAACTGTTCTTAAATGGTTGTTAACTCAGTAATTTTTTTACTTATTTTTTCCTACAACAAGCCATTTAAAAATTTTTATTAGGGACTTTAATAATAATTTAAACAAATTTTTTTCTAGAGGCAATGCAATGTAGTGGAAAGAGCCCTGGAATTGGAGCCAAGAGTTAATATGGTTCTGTTACTTGCTCTATATATGGATTTTTCTCCTCTCTGAACCTTAACTTTTTCATCTGCAAAATGAGGTGATTGGATTAGATGATTTTATTTCATATATGTAATTCACATTTATCCTATTTTTGTCCCAAATATGACAACTTTATTGATAAACAATGTAGGACTCTGTGCTTCTCCACCTACTATAGGGGTGTTTCCGGGGAAGGATGTGAATGGGTCATATGATTCCCAGTACAGGAACATAGGTTGTGTGTATGTGTGTAGGGGGTCTCTAGTCATGGAACTCCCTTTTGTTTGGGTATGTAAGTGAGATGATGTGAAAATTCAGCAAATCAAAGAAATTTTTCAAGTCCATATAGAATAAGATAAATGTTAATTCATTGTTTACATGTTCTAAGGAAGAGACAAGATGATTGTCCCTTAGAAATACTATATTTTCTGAAGTTCATTGAGAGAATATATATTAGAGATTTGAGGGACCACTCTCATTGAAGAAAATCACATAATGTAAAATACTGAAAGAAGGAAAGGAAAGGAATGGAGGAGAATGAATTGGTATTTCTGGTATTTATTTTTTATGTATTTATTTTGTATCTACCAATATCAATACATGTTATCTCACTTCAAGGAATATAAATTCTTTAAGGGTAGAAACTACTTCACATTCAATCTTTGTATCCCCAATAACTAGTAGGGTCCCTGGCACATAGTAAATGTTTAGTAAGTGTTTATTGATTGTTTGATTGATTGATAAAATGTCCACATAAAAAGATCATTCAAACAAAAGGTGGAAAAGTAGTATCTGAACAACATCTTTATATGTACTAGATAAGATATATACTAGGTATTCAAAAAACTACTGAAAATTAACCCTGCTTGGTAGATATTTAATGAGGAGGTGGGCTAAATGTCTGTAGCTCTTCCTGTTGAGAATGTGGTTTGATCATGAGACTCTACTCCCTCCAGCAATCTGGACAGGAATCTATTTCCATGTAAACTACTCTCATTGGCTTTCTCCTTCACAAATTGGGATCTAAATAAAGAAATAAAGGAGAAAAGCTTCAATCTCAAATTAAAAACTGGTTATTAATATAATAGTAAAATAGTTTCTCTCACTAGAAAGGAAATAAAGGGTTAAATTATTAAGGATTTTAAAGCTCAAACAGAATTTTATATTTGATCCTGAAAATAATAAGGACTCATTAGAAGTTAGTGACTAGGATAATGATCTGGTCATCCTTGTATTTTAGAAAGATCATTTTGATAATTGAGTGGAAGATGCACTGGGATGAGGAGAGACTTGAGGCAAGGTCAGCCAGAGGCTATTATAATAGTCTAAGCATGGAGATGATGAGACCTTGCATCAGGATGGTCAAAGTCTCAAAGGATAGTAGAGTATTTATTTGAAAATGTTGCAAAGGTAGAAATTAATAGGATTTTAGGAATAGATTAGATATGATTAGGGAGAAAGTTAAAGAGTGAAGAGTTGAAGCTACCACTTGGGAAGCACTGATAGAATGGTGTTACTCTTATTAGTAATAGGGAAATTAGAATCAAAGTTTGAGGAGAAAATATAAGTTTAATTTTGGTCACGATCACTTTTTTTAGCTTTTATTTTCAAAATATATGCATAGTTTACAACATTCTTCCTTGCAAAACTTTGCGTTCCATTTTTCCCCTTCTCTTCCCCGCAATCCCTCCCTTAGACAGCAAGCAATCCAATATATGTTAAACATGTGCAATTCTTCTATACATATTTTCACAATTAGGTCATGATCACTTATCACTGTACAATAGACAGTTGGGTGTCTTATAAAGTTTTATAAGTCCTGAGACTAGCAGGGATGAACCAAATGGGACTGGAAATTTGAGTCAATTAACACAGGATTTTCTGAATTGTATTGCTTGAGAAGACACCTTGAAGATTCCCAAAGAATCACCAGAAAGATTAAGAAAGAAAGCATTATGAGGAGCTTAGAAAGAGGTCCTCCAAAGTGAAGCACATTGTAAGAGACCACAAAAAAAATCAGAAAACATTATTTCCTAGCAGGGATGTTACTGGGGACTAGACTAGAAGCAAGTTCAAAAATTGTCTCTGGATTTGAATTATGATGAGACTCAAGCATCTGACTCTCTAAAGGATTATAACTCACTCTCTTCTATCAGCTGGAAATCTTTTGGGGGATGGACATTAATATAATAGAGAATCCAATGGCAGTGTTAAAAAGCATGATGTCATGTAAAAACACCCTTGAGTCTACTCCTTAGGTTCAAATGCTAGACTTGGTATTTGCTTTGCTTATTTTTGAATGCTCTTGAAATCTGGACCCCAGCAAGACTACTAAGAACAGAACTGCTGGCTGACAGAGGCAAAGAAAAAAAACCTAATAAGTCCTTGAGCTCTTACTTTCCTGCTCAGATGGGTGTGCTTCCAATCAGGAATCTTCTCCTAATTCCCAAATGTGGATCATCCTTGACCACTTCCAGGCCCATCTGAGTCCCCAGTCTTGCCTTAGTTATACTAGCCTGAATAAATGGCTCGGGGCCTGGTAGTCTGCTGTAGTTCTGGGGTAGCAATGTTCATGTGAGCGAATACTATATCTGGAAATGTAAATTTGTTTATTCAATCATTTTACACAGCAAGCATGCATTAAGCACCTACTGTATGTAGAGCACTATGATAAATATTGAGAGATATAGAAATTTTAGATAAAACTTTATATAAAATAATCTTGTTTTCATGGATTTTATGGTCTTGTAGCTTGGGCAAAGGCAAAGGAAAGTTATGGATGTGCCCAGAGGTGGAATTTTACTTGGGATACAATACCAACTGGTGAAAGATTTTTTGAGCAGAAGACCAACATAAATATAAATCTACTAATATGGTGTGAAGGATAAACTAGAGAAAATAGGGAATGGTAGAAAAATCTGTTAGGTGGCCATTGTAATGTAAATGCAGCTAGAGAAGATTAGTAGAATCAAAAATTCAGAAAGAACATTAAAGATAGAAGAAAAATTGGGGGTGAAGGATAAATCCTTGAGCTCAGCCTTTAATAAAGAAATTTATCCTTAGGTCATGAGAGTATTGAACTAAGAAACTAGATCTACCAAAGAGGACTGAGTATATGGTATGGTAGAGCACTATACTAGAGCCAGGAAGGCCTGGATTCAACTTTTGCCTCAGATCACATGAGATAACATTGGTAAAACACTTAACACAGTGCCTGGCACATAGTAGGTGCTTACCAAATACTTGTTCCCTTCCCTAACCTTAGATACTTATTATATCCAGGAAGGCCTGAATTAAATTTTGACTCAAATCAAATTAGACAATATTTGTAAAGCACTTAGAACAGGTACTGCCAAATAGTAGGTGCTTACCAAATATTTGTTCCCTTCTTTACCCCTTATCCTGAGATACTATGTGACTCTGTAATTTAGCCTCTCTAGGCCTTAGCTCCTTATCTGTAAAATGAGGTGGCAAGGTTCCTTCTTTCTCTAAGTCCATTTATTATATATCCTATAATATTTTCTGTATTAATTTCACTTGGTGTTATTATCTTTATTAGGCAATAAATTCCTTGAGGTCACAATTCCTGTCCAATTCCTATCCTTAAGAAGCTTACATTTAGAATTGTCCCCATCTTAGAAGATGCTTGTCTCAAAGCCTTTTGGAAAATATAGTTCAGAGAAAAATGGTTTTTTACCTGGACATACCATACCCTTTCAAAATTACACTTTTTTGAAGCTAGAATGAACCTCAGAGATCATTTAATCCAGGAGTTCTTAACCTGGGGTTTATAAATTTGTCTTTAAAAATTTTTTTTTGATAACTGTATTTCAATAAACTTGATCTCCTTTGTACCCTTTTTGATTTTATTTTATGCATTTGAAAACATAATTCTAAGAAGGGGTTTATAGACTTCACCAGATTTTCACATAAGTTTATGACATAAAAAATGGTAAGAATCCTTGTTCTATCTAGTCCAATCCTCTTGTTTCATAGATAAAGAAAGAGAGAAGTCACTTGGATAAGGTCATATAATTAATGTGTCAGAGAAATTAATTTAGCACTTATCAAATACCTACAAATTATGAGATACCATTAAGGGGAATAAGAATAGTATCTCATAATTTGTAGATATTTAATGTATTAAATTGAATTGAATATCAACCTAGGTGGTGTTTGCAAATGGAATAGGAGCAGAGAACCACAAGGCCTAGCTGAAGTAAAGAAAATAAAAATGAAAGTTTTAAAAGTCAAGAGAGCAAACTTTGTGCCATTACTAAATGGAAAAGATTGATTCCCTAGCTAGTCAATGAATCAGAAAAAAAGAATTCCCACTGTGATTCCTGAGGGAAGGGTATGATAAAACCACTGGTGATAGAGTTTGGGCAAAAAAAAAAAAGTATCTGTCTAAAGAAAGCTCAATGATGGAAAAGAAAAATAAGATTTTTAAAACAGGAAATATAATGACGTACACAGGAAAACATTTAAATTAGTAATACATCATATTTCTATAGCTCTTGCAGATTACAAAGTGCTTTTGGTAGAACTATCATTTTTTTTTAAGAAACTGAGGCATAGAGAAGTAAAATGACTGATTCAGAGTTTACGCAAGAACTAGACGCCAAACCTAGCTCCCAACTCCACATACAGAGCTCTTTCCATTATACCAGGTTTTTAAAATACCCAAATTCAATTTTGCCAGAAAGTCAATGTCAGCAAGTGAAACAGGGACAAGACTGACCTATTTGGTCAGAGTTAAATTGTGCTAAATGAAAAGAGACATCAGAGAAAAGGGAGAGAAAGAAAAGATAGGAGAATAAAAAAATTAGCTGCAGAATTTGAAAGAAAAGTATAAACTTAGAATCATGGAGCTGGAAGGGACCTCAAAACAACTGAATGCAGGGCAAGACATAATTTTTTAGATATGAAAAAGCAAGAATTTGTTTTTCTTGACTATGCATACGTATTACAAGGGTTCTTTCTCTGTTTCTGTCTCTGTCTCTGTCTGTCTGTCTTTCTCTATGTGTATATGTGTGTCTCTCTTTATCTCTGTCTCTCCCTCCTTAATAATCAAGTGATGGTGGGAAAGAGATTTTTATTAATTAAAAGATTTAAACTAAAAGGCTTTTAAAATGAGCTAATATATAATCCCCCTCATTTTATAAAGGAAGCTGAAGAGGATGAAGGGACTTAGCAAATCCTCATTGAGAGTGACAGAGCTGGTTCAAGAACCCAAGACTTCTGAGTCCCAGTCCAGGACTTACTAATGCTGCATTTTCTTTAAGAAGAAAAACAAGCAGCTAAATTCTGATGAACTATAATGAAAAAATCTCTGTCCAAGAGAACTGATAAGGAAATACATCTTTCTCTTGGTATTAGAAGAAACTAAACATGTGATACATGGCATCCATTCTATCAGATATGTTAGTTTGTTCCATTGGCTTTGCTTAAATGCTTTTTTTCATTAGGAGTACAACTCTTAGCATTTCTGGTAATAACAGCAACTCCCAGACCTCTGCTCCTGGATTCTTCTCTTCCTCTCAAAATTATCTGATCATTTTAAATATGTATATTCTCGTGCTTTGCTGAGGACCACATTGGCTTTTTTTTAAGTGTACTGAAAATGAGATATGTATAAATCACTTTAGAAACTTTAAAGCCTATGTAAATGTCAGTAATAATGATAATAATAATAATAATTTCTCACTGAGGCTAGAGCATCACTTTATATAGAATAGGCATTCTTCAAATTATTCATTGGAATCCTTAAATTTCATAGGAATCTTTCTTTTTTTTGTCCCTCTGTAAAACCATGAAAGTCTAGTCCAGGAAATTTAAAAAATAGAGAAATTGAAAACCTAGTTCTAACCTTTAAATCCAAACTACTTACAATTGGGGCTTGTGATAACTGCTTTCCTCTAAATTATTACTACCTGAAAGACAGCTCCCAATTGCTTTCTAAGGGCAGGAATTTAGAAATCAATGAATCCTCAATTTCAAAAAGGAATCTTTTAATTTACTCTTTGAAAATAGAACACACTTTAAGACCATAAAGAATGGACTTGGAGTTACTCGTTTTAACTTGGAGCAATACTCGTTTTAATAGCAAACCTTAGACAAAGTGAACGTTCATTGATTGTGGAAAAACAAAACAAATGGTGGCAGATGAATGTAATATGGACTATATTAATGTGTTATAAGAAATATATGTTACATAATCAAGCAAGCAGAACCATGAAAACAATGGATACAATAACTGAAATCAAGTAAATAAAAAAAGACCACAGCTAAAATGACTTAGTATCCTACTTTTTTTTTTCCAAGAGACCTTCTCCACCCCATCTTCCCTTTGAAATTCACTCACATTTGCATTATATGGATTTTGTGTGTAAATACTTTTTTGCATATTATTATTGCCCCCAACAGAATAAACTTCCTGAGGGTAAAGACTAGTTTTGCCCTTTTTTCTATCTTCAGCTCCTGGTTAGGAAAAGGCTTAATACATATTTGTTGATTCTTTAATTGTAATGACAAAGATTAGAACAATAAAAGAGATTGGAACACAAGAACCATCTCCCTCTAGAAGAGATGATCTCCTGTCCTCCTTTCAAGATGTAAAGAAGATTGCAAATTCATCTGATACAGTCCTGTTGCTTGGTTTTACTGAACTCTTTTGCTTTTTTTCAAGGGAGGGCTTATCAATCAATAAACATTTATTGAATACTTACTTTGGGCCGGACACCAAATTAAGGGCTGTGTATACAAAAAGAAGTATAAGATAGTCTTTGCTTTTAAGTAACTTACAATCTATTGGAGGAAGATAACATGCAAATAAATATATATACAGAGTAGCTGTAGTAGTATACAGAATAACTAGGGAATAATTCACAGAGGAAAGGCATTAGAATTAAGAAGACCTAGAGAAGTCTTTCTATAGCAAGTAGGATTTTCGGTGGGACTTGAAGGAAATCAGAAAGGTCAGTAGTTGGAGTGAAGGAAGGAAAATTTTCCATGCATGAGGGAGAGCCATAGAAAATATTCATTGCCCAAGAGATACATTATCTTATTTGTAGAACAGCCAGGATGTGTCACTGAATTGAAAAGTATGTTTCAGGGAGTAAAGTGTGAAAAGGTTGGAAAAGTAGGAGTAAGTTAGGTTATGAAGAGTTTTGAATGCCGAATAAAGCACTTTGTATTTGCTCTTGGAGGCCAAAGGGAGCCCTTGGAGTTTCTTGAGAAGGGAGAGTATGTATGATATGATCTGTACCTGTGCTATAGGAAAATCCTTTGGTAGCTTCATGGAGTATGGGGAGGCATAGTATGTCTGGGAATGGTTGCGAGGCAAAAGCAAAAGGCATCAACAAAATTTCTTTGTTTAAAAAAAAATGGGCTTATTCTGCTACTGTTTTTTGCCTCCTTGATTGGAACCCATTCAGTCATCTCTTGTGAGATCTTGAAAGTCTTTGTAAATTGGAGAAGGTCCCTGGAGATAGTGCAGCCTGCTGATCAAGAAGAAACTAAGATGCCTCGGGGACTTCGTTCAGTCTGTAACTACAAAGGAAGGGGGAAGGAAAAAAGGCTTCAACTTGGAGAAGGCCTGAGAAGTGGGAACACAAAAGACTTATTCAACAATCCCCAAGGTACTAGAAGAAGGAGACCTCCTTGAACCTGGAAGAAATAGTCTTGGTGGAAGGAGGGACTCAGTAGAGGATGTCAGAACAGATCAATGCAATGATGCATCTGAATTTTAGAAGACTGAGGGTATGCAGTGGAAAGAGTGATGGATCTGGTGCCGGAGGATCTAGTTTCAAATTGCGCACTCTGATTTATTACCAGTGTGACCTGGGAAAAATCATTTAAATCCTGAGGCCACAGTGTCTTCAGTTTAATATAAAAATGTGTGTAATAGGTAAGTGGAACAATGGATGGAGCACAGGCTCTGGAGTCAGGAGGAGCAGAGATCAAATGTGGCTTCTGACACTTACTAGTTGTGTGATTCTGGGTAAGCCCTCATCATCCTCTTCCCTTCCCCTCCCATAATAATAAAGTGAAGAGATGAGACTTGGTAACTTCTAAACTACCTTTGAGTTCTAAATCTATTGGTGCTTGATTAAAGGACAGAAAGACCTGAGACATTTATTCTCTGGTTTTATTCTCTGAACAAGTCTCTTATTAAACTCCCAGCCTCAGTTGTGGGCATAAAAAAAATCAACCACCAAAGACTAAGTTTAATTTGCATTATTAACATTTTCTCCATCACTTTCTCAAGTCTAGACAGTCAACAAAACAATAAATCAAACTGATTTGTAGTGTTTGCCAATTTCTGGGGTGCAAATGTTCACACTGAAAATTAAACAAGTTTGTGCAGGCTATAACATAGGTCAGTTTCCTCATATGTTTAATGGAGATAATAATAGTACTTATCTCTCAGGGTTATTGTGAAGATAAAAAGAGTAAAGTGCTCTGTAAACCCTAAAGCATTAGATAAATTTTAGTTATTATTACCATCATTCTTGTTGTTATTCTTATTAGGAGAAGGTGATGGAAGAAGAGGAAAAAGAAAAGGAAGGAGAAAAATTGACTACAGTCAATGAAAAGTGACTATATCTACTCCAGATGTGCCTGACCTGGGCAAAGTACAGTAGGATCAGTATTTATATTTTCTAACCCAAGATTATTGGGCATTATCTGGGCACCCAACAATCTTCCTTTATTACATTGAAATTAGATAGAGAATAGGTGATTTCCCGAAAGGCAAATACTCTTCAGAGCAGGAATCTTTGTTCTTGATTAATCACAGCATCATACAATGATAAAATAAATCTACATTTATACAACAGTTCACAAAATAAATTCCTCATAACAACTCTATAAGATAGGGTTTTTTTTGCACATACCTTGGTTTTATCAGGGACTATGTCATTTTACGCCTTATTAACACTGTTTAATACAGTGCCTTTTAGAGGAAGCAGGTGTTTAATGAATGTCTAATAGTTGGATTGAATACAAAGAAGTGGCAATCATTATTCTTGGAAACAGAAAAGATGGTAGTGTAGTATCTACCCAATAGGAATTAATTTAGTTGGGGAAACAAGACGCTGGATCAGAGAATGTGGGATGGCAAGGGATCTAAAGAGTCATTTATACAACTCTCTTATTTTTTATTTTTTTGCTGAGGCAATTGGGGTTAAGTGACTTGCCCAGGATCACATAGTTAGGGGATTTTAAGTGTCTGATATTAGACTTGAACTCAGGTCCTCCTGTCTTGAGGGCTGGTGCTCTATCCACTGCACCACCTCGCTGCCTCAACTCTTGTTTTTTAGGTGAGGAAACAGACTTTAGAGAGGAAGGAATGCTTGCCCATGGCAAAAGGGCATTAAATTTGTAGTCTATTCAATTCTTAGCTTTTGACTCCCAGTCCCAGTTCCAGTTTTTTTATTACACAAAGAAAGATAACAAATGGCATGTGCTGGATGGTTAAGAGCAAAATGAGTGGTCGGTAGAGACAGAGATTTAAATACAATGGATTTAAATTCAGTTCTCACAAGGGGGAGATTACAGAAGGCTGGTGGATGGAGTTTGGAAAAGGCTTCAGTGATGGACAGCAACCATTCCATGAATGTTATCCAGTTCAAACATGTAAGGGAGTTTGGGAACACATACATTTATATGGATTGGCACAAATGTATTCCTGATATTTTACATGCAAAACCTGCCCTGAATTATGACATTATGCAAATAAGCCAGAAGATGGCGCCATGATGTCACATTTGGTCATCCAAGGGATCAAACCTAAAGCCTTAGCTTGCATCTAAAGTTTGGAGCCTTCAAAGTGTGGGGATAGGAACGAGTTGATTTAGCTTTGAACCTGGCTGTTCTGTTTAGGATTCATTTCACTTGGATCTATCCAGATTTGGGGCAATGAAGCCAGAATTGAACTTATCACCCAGAGCCAGACACAAAAGAAGTGTCCAATAAACCTGACCCTGTGATGCACTGGAAATAATTCTGGTTTTGTTATCTGCCATTTTTGCCTATGTGATACTCAGGGGGCTTCATTTCTCTCCTGGTCTTAGAATAGTCATCTGCAAAATTAAGGGTTTGTTCTAAATGACCTTTAATGCTTTTTTTTCCCAGACTTAAATCTATGATACATTTCAGGAATGCCAATAAGAAAAAACAAACTATTAAATGCTTACTATGTACTAGCTACTGGGGCTAAGATCTGTAGGATAAAAATAATAAACAAAAAGAAAAACAGTATTTTCCCCTAAAGAGTTTACATTCTATTGGAGGTATTCAACAAATAAGAGCTAGAGCCAAGTGGAAAGAAAGTACCTTATGGGGTATGGTGGAGAAAGAAGTCTAGAAAATCAGGAATGAAGCCCAGAAAGAAACAAAGGAGTGCATTTGTCTGGATTGGCCCTTTTCTTGAATTTGGGCGGGGGGGGGGGAGATTTCCAGGAGAAATTGACCAGTCAGAAAAAGGGGTCATAGGGGCAAAGTGATCTTTTAGGATGAGAAAACTATTAGGTCAAATGGCTAAAGAAGCCCATAGAGTCAAGAATGAAGTCCCAAGAGGAATGAAAGATACAAAACTAAGATCTTAGCTCTTTTAAGAAAGTATCACCCTAGTCTCTCATTTCTCCCATTCCCTCTCTCCTGCCTTTGAACTGGAGACACTTCCAAGCAATTTATCATAATCTAGATGTAGAAGGGTCCTTAGAAGTCATCATAATTAATTCTCTCATGTTTCTACTGAGGAAAGTGAAGATTATAGGAGTTTATAGATTTATAGGCCATAGAGATATTAAATAGAAAAGCTAGGATTCAAATCAATATCCTCTGACTTTAAAACCAATACTCTTCCCACCACTTTGCCACATTGCCCTCATAGTCCTAAAAGAAAAAAAAAGCCCTCATTTGTTTTGTTTTTTTTTCTTTCATATATATTTTATTATATCATCCCTTTACTCAAAATTCTTTTTTTTAATACATATTTCCAAACTTATCATTGTTGTGCAAGAAAAATCTTATCTACACAAACGATATATCAGATAAAGGAAACACAATGTAAGCAAACATCAGTCAAGGAGTATGAGAATGTTATGTTGTGGTCCACATTTCGCATCCCTCTCTCTGGGTGTATATGGCTTTCTTCAGTGAACAATTGGAGGTGGTTTGAAACATTTCATTGTTGAAGAGAGCCATGTCCATCCGAATTGATCGTCATATAGTACTGTTGTTGCCGTGTATAATGATCTCCTGGTTCTGCTCATTTCACTCAGCATCAGTTCATGTAAGTCTCTCCAGGCCTCTCTGAAATCATCTTGCTGGTCATTTCTTACAGAACAATAATATTCCATAATATT
>JAJPUD010000587.1:134502-160439 GCA_023553655.1 Myrmecobius fasciatus
CAACATCCATTCCTATTAAAAACATTAGAGAGTATAGGAATTAATGGACTTTTCCTTAAAATAGTCGGTAGCATCTATTTAAAACCATCAGCTAGCATCATATGTAATGGTGATAAACTGGAACCCTTCCCAATAAGATCAGGGGTGAAACAAGGTTGCCCACTATCACCATTACTATTTAATATTGTATTAGAAATGCTAGCCTTGGCAATAAGACAAGAAAAAGAGATTGAAGGAATTAGAGTAGGTCATGAGGAAACCAAATTATCACTCTTTGCAGATGATATGATGGTCTACTTAGAGAACCCTAGAGAATCAACTAAAAAACTATTAGAATTAATCCACAACTTTAGCAAAGTTGCAGAATACAGAATAAATCCACATAAATCATCAGCATTTTTATACATCACCAACAAAATGCAACAGCAAGAGATATGAAGAGAAATTCCATTCAAAATAACTATTGATAGTATAAAATATTTGGGAATATATCTGCCAAGGGAAAGTCAGGATCTATATGAGCAAAATTACAAAACACTCTCCACACAAGTAAAGTCAGATCTAAACAATTGGAAAAACATCAAGTGCTCTTGGATAGGTTGAGCGAATATAATAAAGATGGCAATATTACCTAAACTAATCTATTTAGTGCTATACCAATCAAACTCCCAAGAGATTATTTAACTGACCTAGAAAAAATAACAACAAAATTCATCTGGAAAAACAAAAGTCAAGAATTTCAAGGGAATTAATGAAAAAAAATGCAAATGAAGGTGGCCTAGATGCACCAGATCTAAAACTATATTATAAAGCAGTGGTCACCAAAACCATTTGGTACTGGATAAGAAATAGAGAAGTGGATCAGTGGAATAGGTTAGGTTCACAGGACAAAATACTCAATGACAATAGTAATCTAGTGTTTGATAAACCCAAAGACCCCAGTTTTGGGGATAAAAACTCACTATTTGACAAAAACTGCTGGGATAATTGGAAACTAGTATGGAAGAAATTAGGCATTGACCCACACCTAACACCATATACCAAGATAAGGTCAAAATGGATTCTAGGCATAAAGAATGATATTATAAACAAATTAGAACAATGTAGGATGGTTTACCTCTCAGACTTGTGGAGGGGGAAGGAATTTGTGACCAAAGAAGAACTAGAGGTCATCATTAATCACAAAATAGATAAGTTTGACTATATCAAGTTAAAAAGTTTTTGTACAAACAAAATGAATGCAGACAAGATTAGAAGGGTAGCAGTGAACTGGGAAAATATTTTTACATCCAAAGGTTCTGATAAAGGCCTCATTTCTAAAATATATAGAGAATTGACTCAAATATATAAGAATTCAAGCCATCCTCCAAAGGATAAATGGTGAAAAGATATGAACAGACAATTTTCAGATGAAGAAATTGAAACTATTTCTGGTCACATGAAAAGGTGCTCCAAGTCACTATTGATCAGAGAAATGCAAATTAAGACAACTCTGAGATACCACTACACACCTGTTAGATTGGCTAAAATGACAGGAAATGATAATGATAACTGTTGGAGGGGATGTGGGAAAACTGGGACACTGATACATTTTTGGTGGAACTGTGAACGGATCCAACCATTCTGGAGAGCAATTTGGAACTATGCTCAAAAAGTTATCAAACTGTACATACCCTTTGACCCAGCAGTGTTTCTACTGGGCCTATATCCCAAAGAGATTTTAAAGGAGGGAAAGGGACCCACATGTGCAAAAATGTTTGTGGCAGCCTTTTTTGTAGTGACAAGAAACTGGAAATTGAAAGGATGCCCATCAATTGGAGAATAGCTGAATAAATTATGGTATATGAATGTTATGGAATATTATTGTTCTGTAAGAAACGACCAACAGGAGGATTTCAGAGAGTATTGGAGAGACTTGCAGAAACTGATGCTGAGTGAAATCAGCAGAACCAGGAGAACATTATACACAGCAACAAGACTATACAATGATCAATTCTGATGGACATGGTTCTCTTCAACAATGATGTGATTCAAACCAGTTGTTCTGCGATGAAGATAGTAATATACATCCAGAGAGAGGCCTGCGGGAACTGTGTGAACCACAATACAGCATTTTAATGCTTTCTGTGAATATTTCCATGCATTTTGTTTTCCTTCTTAGGTTGCTTTTTCTTCTTCTCTTTCTAGATCTGATGTTTCTTGTGCAGTAAGATAACTGTAAAGATATGTATACATGTATTGTATTTGTCATATAATTTATCCTATTTAGCATGTATTAGATTACCTGTCATCTAGGGGTGGGGGTGGGGGGAAGGAGGGGAAAAGCTTGGGAAAAAAGTTTTTGCAAATGTCAATGTAGAAAAATCATTCATATGTTTTGTAAATAAAAACCTTTATATTAAAAAAAAAGAAAATACTTGGCAAAGTTTATTTGGTAAAATAAAAATAATACCTCTAGAAAAAAAAAGAAGAGAAACTGAGGCTGGATGCTTAGATCTGGGAATTATTTGTGTAGGAATCATAAGTAAACTCATGGGAGCTGATGAGATGCCAAATAAGATAGTATAGAGAGCACATGCTATAGCCTTGGGGACACCCATGTTAGTGGATTGAAGATCCAGCAAAAGATACTGAAAAGTGGAGTTAGAGGTCAGATAGGTAAGAGGAAAACTAGGAGTAAGTAGAGGAAACTCTTGGTGAATATTATTATTAATATTATTATTATTATTTTGGTGAAGTATAAGGCAAGGTCTTCAGCTGGGGGTAGGGGAAAGGGTGCCATGATGAAGTTTGAGAAGAAATATAAAACAATATGGTTTTATAATGAGTAGGATAGTGAATGGATATAAAAGGATTCTCTTGCTGGAGGAAGGGTACACTTGAGATTAGGTAACATAAATTTGTAGTAGACTCAGGAAACATGACTTCATAATTGTTCCCTAGCTCCACTCAACATCACACAAATGAGTGTGAAGGGCCATGGTGGGAATCATCCAAAGGTGGAACTTATTAAGGCCTAATTGGCACTCAGACAAGGGGGAAAGGGATTCAAGTACAGATGAAATGCTTTCCAGAGATGACTTAATACAGAGTCAAGATAGAGAAGGGAGGAGGGTATAGCCAGTTCAGGTATGATGCCTTGGAAAGAACTGAGAGTTTGAAGGAATGGAGGTCATTAGAAAACAAGGGACAAGTTTAGGGGTTGTAAGGCATAAGGAAAGATGGAGTGATAAAATATTAGATATTTTATATCTAATACATAGATAAAATATCAGATAAGTTTATAAACATGGAAATGGAGCACTTAAGGGTATATAACAATCTCTCTGTAAAGCTGAGCTGGAGTGGAAGAGTAGATCACTGGAATTGAGTAGATTAAAGAATTTGAAGTTAGAGTGTTTGAGGAACATCAATATACAAGCTAAAATGCCCTAGTTGAAAACAAGATTTAGGGTAAAAAAATAGACTATGATATTGCTTGCTTTTCTCAATGGGTGGGAGAGAGAATTGGGGGAGGAGAAGGAAGATCATTGGAGATCAAAAGTGCCCAAAAATGTTAAAAAATGAATAGATGTGACCCTAACAATGAACTCATTAAAAAACAAAGAAAATATCTTGGAGGTCAGTAGATAAGAGCTAATAGAATCTTGATTGGATGACAAATTATGGATTAAATGAATATTAAAATGGTAGAGATTGTTATGTGATAGTGGTTAGAGTGAGAATATGGAAGTAACAATAGGGAGCAAGAGGAGGTCCAACTCCCCCATTACGACCTATGAATCAAAGATATTAATAAAAGTATAGCCAGCACTGGAAAGGGTGGCCATGAATGTAGCATCAACACGAAGTCTCAGAGATAGGCAGAAGATGAATGGAGAAGTTTTAAAAATGGAAAAGGTTTAAAACAGCAGTTGCTAATTATGGACTTGATATTTCTGAGAGCATAGTGGTAGACCCTTATCTGGTAGATCTGCAGTGGATGAAGTACTACATCCAGAATTGGAGAGCCTGAGTTCAAATTCTTTTAAGTCACTTAATACCTATGAGACTTTAAATTATTTAAAGTTTCAGAGCATCTGTTTCCTTATTCACAAAATGAGAGTATGAAAACTTGCTCTACCTGCCTCACAAAACTTCTGTGAAGAAAATGTTTTATAAACCTTTAGGCACTGTATAAATGCAAACTGTCATTATAATAGTAATCCCTTGCATTCATAGAATACTTCATATTTTTCCAAGAGCTTTCATACATATATATACATTATCCCATTTAATCATCTAAGTAATCCTGTGAAATAGGTAAGAATAGGCATTATCATGTCCTCTTGACAGCTGGGGAAACAGTTTCAAAGAGGTTAAATGATTTACCAAAGCCCATGCAACAATTTAGGGGTGAACTAAATTCCAACTGGATTTATTCCTTGTTGAATACTCCTTCTACAGTTACACTATCCATGATCTATTGTCTCTGATCTATTGTCTATTCATTCGTTTGTTCATTATTCATTCATTCATTCATTGAAAAAGTACTCAATAAGTACATTCTAGGTGTATAGCCCAGTGCTATGTACTATATGAAATACTAAAGAAATGTCAGTCTTGAGCTTTCTTTTTCTAAAAATTTATTTTATTCAGAACTGAAGAAATAAAAGAAGCATTTCTATAACATAGTAGTACATAAAAAAAGATGATTGCATATGAAACTGCAACTCTATTGTGCTATTTCTTTTCTTTTTTTGCTGAGGCAATTGGGGTTAAGTGACTTGTTTAGGGTCACACAGCTAGGGAACGTTAAGTGTTTGAAATCAAATTTGAACTCAGGTCCTCTTGACTTTAGGGCTGGTGCTCTATCCATTGCACCATCTAGCTTCCCCATATTGTGCTATTTTAAAAAAATATACAACACATCTATCGTATAATTTTTTCCCTGTTTTTTCTTCCTTCCCCCACCCTAGAGATAGCTACCATAAGACATTAATATGTATGAATGAATGTATTTGTGTGTACAAAACCATTGTGTATATTTATTTATCAGTTCTTTCTTTGGATGTAATTGGTGTCTTCCTTCATAGGTGTTTTGTAGACCTTCCATGAACTTTCAATCTAGTTGTAGGAAATGACATAAACAAAAGCCACATTGTAAAGAGATATATGAATAATAATAGAGGTGAGTAGTAGTATGGAAGATAACAATTAACATTTATATGGTGCTTTATGGTTTACAAATATCTCATTTGATCCTCAATTCTGAGAAGCAGATGCTATTATCATCCTTAATTTAAGAAGGATGAAACTGAAACAGTCCAGGGTCCCACAACCAGAAAGCATCTGAGGTAGAATTTGAATTCAGGTCTTCCTGATTAATGGTTTACTATCTTACAGAAGACAGTATGGTTCCATAGACTGGGATCCAGCATGCTTCACTTATAGTTCTGGCTTCACTGAAAAACTATTGTGTGATTTTAATCAGGTTACTGTAACTCTCCCAGCCTTAGCTTCATCATCTCTAAAATAAAAGATTTGAACAATATCTTCAATAATCCTTCGAACTTTTAGTCCTATTATCCATGATTATTCACTTTGTGCCTTAGTTTTTATATCTTTAAAAATGAAAAGTTTGAGGAAATGAATCTGGTTTTTCTAGCTTTAACATGTTCAATAATATCAATCATAAGGGAAACACCAATGTGGGCAGTTGGGTGGTACAGTGGATAGAGTATTTGGACTGGAGTCAGGAAGACTTCTATTCTTGAGTTCAAATCTGGACTCAGACCCTTATCAGTCATATGATCCTGAGCAAGTCACTTAACTCTTTTGGCATCAGTTTCCTCAGCAGTAAAAAGGGCTGGAGAAGTAAATGGCAAACCACTCTAGAGTCTTTGCCAAGAAAACCCCAAATGTCATCATGAAGAATCAGACACAAATAACTGAACCACAAGAAGAGTAGGAGAAGACTTGTTTCAAGGCAGGACTTGAACTGATCCATGAAGGATATGAAATATTTGGATAAGCAAATGGGAGAGAATCATTTTAAGTCTTTCTGGTGATACAATTCCTACCAACCCAACTTTGTTGTCTACAAAGTGCCCTTGGGCATTTCCAAGTCATTTTTCCCTTTCCCTGTAATCATATTCACTCTCCAATCAAGTCAGGTTGGCTTCATACATCTAAATTCCAGAGATTAGGCTTGTCCAGGTCTACCCATTATCACCATTACTATTCAATATTGTATTAGAAATGTTAGCTTTGGCAATAAGAGAAGAAAAAGAGATTAAAAGAATCAAAGTAGGTAATGAGGAAACTAAATTATCACTCTTTGCAGATGATATGATGGTATACCTAGAGAACCCTAGAGAATCAACTAAAAAACTGTTAGAAATAATCCACAACTTTAGCAAAATTGCAGGATACAAAATAAATCCACATAAATCATCAGCATTTTTATACATCACTAACAAAATCCAACAGCAAGAGACACAAAGAATTTCATTTAAAATAACTGTCGATTGTATAAAATATTTGGGAATCTATCTGCCAAGGAAAAGCCAGGAATTATTTAAGCAAAACTACAAAACAATTTCCACACAAATAAAGTTAGATCTAAACAACTGGAAAAATAGCAAGTCCTCTTGGATAGGTCAAGTGAATATAATAAAAATGACAATACTACCTAAACTAATCTATTTATTTAGTGCTATACCAATCAAACTCCCAAGAAATTATTGTACTGATCTAGAAAAAATAACAACAAAATTCATCTGGAAGACAAAAGGTCAAGAATTTCAAGAGAATTAATGGGGAAAAAAAGCAAATGAAGGTGGCCTAGCTGTACCAGATCTAAAACTATATTATAAAGCAGTGGTCATCAAAAGCATTTGGTACTGGCTAAGAAACAGAGTAGTTGATCAGTGAAATAGATTAGGTTCACTGGACAAAATAGTCACTGACTATAGTCAAGACCCCAGCTTTTGGAATAAGAACTCAGTGTTTGACGAAAACTGCTGGGAAAATTGGAAACTAGTATGGCAGAAACTAGGCATTGACCCACACCTAACATTGTATTCCAAGATAAAGTTGAAATGGATTCATGATCTAGACATAAAGAATGATATTATAAACAAATTAGAACAATGTAGGATGGTTTACCTCTCAATTATGTGGAGGAGGAAGGAATTTATGACTACAGAAGTAGAAATCATTATTGATCACAAAATAGATAATTTTGATTATATTAAGTTAAAAAGTTTTTGTACAAACAAAACTAATGCAGACAAGATTAGAGAGGAAGCAATAAACTGGGAAAATATTTTTACATTTAAAGGTTCTGATGAAGGCCTCATTTCTAAAATATATAGAGAATTAACTCAAATTCATAAGAATTCAAGCCATTCTCCAATTAATAAATGGTCAAAGGATATGAACAGACAATTTTCAGATGAAAAAATTAAAACCATTTCTAGTCATATGAAAAAATGCATTAAATCACTATTGATCAGAGAAATGCAAATTAGGACAACTTTGAGGTACCATTATATCTCTCAGATTGGCTAAGATGACAGGAAAAGATAGTGATGAATGTTGGAGAGGATATGGGAAAACTGGGACACTGATATATTGTGGGTGGAACTGTGAACAGATCCAACTATTCTTGAGAGCAATTTGGAACTATGGTCAAAAAGTTATTAAACTGTGTATACCCTTTGACCCAACAGTGTTTCTACTGGGCTTATATCCCAAAGAGATCTTAAAGGAGGGAAAGGGACTCACATGTGCAAAAATCTTTGTGGCAGCCCTTTTTGTAGTGGATAGAAACTAGAAACTGAATGGATGCCCATCAATTGGAGAGTGGCTGAACAAATTATGGTATATGAAAGTTATGGAATATTATTGTTCTGTAAAAAACGACCAGCAAGATGATTTCAGAGAGGCCTGGAAAGACTTATATGAATTGATGCTAAGTGAGATGAGCAGAACCAGGAGATCATTATACATGGTAACAATAAGATTATACAATGATCAATTCTGATGGACATAGCTTTCTTAAACAAGGACTTGATTCAAATCCAATTGTTCACTCATGAAGAGAGCCATCTACACCCAGAGAGAAGACTGTGGGAACTGAGTGTGGATCACAACATAGCATTTTCATACTTTCTGTTGATGTTTGCTTGCATTTTGTTTTCCTTCTCAGATTTTTTTTTCTTTCTAGATCCGATTTTTCTTGTGCAGCAAGATAACTGTATAAATCTGTACAAATATGTTGGATTTATCGTATATTTTAACATATTGAACATGTATTGGACTTCCTGCCATCTAGGGGAGGGGGTGGGGGGAAGGAGGGAAAAATTTGGAACAGAAAGTTTTTCAGGGTCAGTGTTGAAAAATTACTCATGCATATGTATTGTAAATAAAAAGCTTTAATAAAAAAATTTTAAAAATGAGTCAATAGTACATGGGAGCCAAAAATCTGATGCTCTCTTATTATCATTTCTAGATTAGGAACCACAGGGTTCTATGGTGCTCAGTTCTGGTTATAGTACAGCTAGAGTATTACATTCCATTCTGGGCTCCACATTTTAGGAAGGACATTGACAAACTAGAGGACATCTCCATGAGGGGGACCAAAATGATGAATGGACTTCAAAACTCACCTTATTAGGATCATTTGAAAGAACTGGGAAAAGTTATTCTATAAAGAAGAAGATTGGGAAGATGCTTACAAAATTTTGAAAGAATTTCAAACGAAAGAAGATAGATTTTTTTTTTTTTGGCAGGGGAATGGGGGTAGAAGAGGTATTGGTCCTAAAGAGCAGAGAACCAGGACAGTGGGTAGAAATTTCAGTGTCAGACTTTATTACTGAAGAATTCAGATAATCTATCACTTCATTATTCTTGTAGTTTCCCAAAGGAACCAATACCCTTATCCATATTTAGCTATGTCCACTACTTACATTTTGTTAAACAGATTCTGAGGGTGCTGATAGGATGGGAGCTCCCTGAGGGCAGGATCTGTTTCACTTTTGCCCCAGGTTCTAAGACAGTGCTTGGCAAATGGTAGATAGTGAATAATTGCATCCTTCCAGTCCCCTGGATTTGCAGTTTTAATGTCATCCTTGCCTCTTCATTTGTACTCAACCCACATATATGATCCATTAGAGAAGTAATTAATTTTGGACCCTTACCCTATTCCAATCAAAATTATTCAATTTGATGAATGATATCAGAGTTCTGTATATAAAGCCCCAAAGCTGTGGGCTGCAGATTCTAGGTTCACTTGCTTAACCATAGGAAGTTAATTAAAAGCTCTATATCTGTGTTTTGTCCTGTGATGGTGACCAAGCCTAGCTTGGCAGAGGTGACAACTACATGGAAAGTCTCCCAAAATATTTTTGTATCTCCGGACCAATCACTTGTCCAATAGGAGCAGATAGATGATCATCTTATGCTCACTTAGGGCACTGACTGTGATAACTTGTACCATTTCCTCCTGTCCAAATTTAGGAGAAGTCTGTCCATGTTATATGGAGATCTTCCTTGCTTCATCCAATCTGTGACCCTGCTGACATATTATTTTGCTTATTCAGTGGAATTATTCTGTATTTGGTATAGCTGTTCCAGAATGACTGGACATCTAGTCCTATAATAAGACGACCCTGGAAGGAGGTGCCATTTTAGCTTATGAGGTCCACTTCATTAGAGGGGACCATGGATCCTTTAACAAAATGCAATTAGTCAGATCTCTGGCCCAGTTTTTTAGGTGCTATAATTTAAATTTCCACATCCATTGCTCAATCTTGTAATTTATACTTATTATACATATATGTTCATTTATAATCACTAACAATCATAACTCTAGTTCAGTCCTAGATCACCTCCATCCAGGACTATTTTTATAACCTTCTTATTGATCTTCCTGCCTCAGGTCTCTCTCCACAGTTGCCAAGATGATTTTTAAAATTTAATTTAACTTTAATAGTATATTATTTTTCTAGTTACATGTAAAATTCTTCAAGATGGATTCCAATCATTCTGGAGAGCAATTTGGAATTATGCTCAAAAAGTTATCAAACTTTGCTTACCCTTTGACCCAGCAATGTTTCTATTGGGCCTATATCCCAAAGAGATCTTAGAGGAGGGAAAGGGACCCACATGTGCAAGAGTGTTTGTGGCAGCCCTTTTTGTAGTGGCAAGAAACTGGAAACTGAATGGATGCCCATTAATTGGAGAGTGGCTGAATAAATTATGGTATATGAATATTATGGAATATTATTGCTCTGTAAGAAACGACCAGCAGGACGATTTCAGAGAGGCCTGGAGAGACTTGCATGAACTGATGCTGAGTGAAATGAGCAGAAACAGGAGATCATTATACACAGCAACAATAAGACTATATAATGACCAGTTCTGATGGACATGGCTCTTTGCAACAAAGAATTGTCTCAAACCATTTCCAATTGTTCAGTGAAGAAAACCATATACACCCAGAGAGAGGGAAATGAAATATGGACCACAACGTAACATTTTCATGATCTCTATTGATGTTTGCTTGCATTGTGTTTTCTTTCTCTGATTTTTTTTTCTTCTTGTAGATAGGATTTTTCTTGCATAACTTGTCAAGTATTTCAACATAATTAACATGTCATGGACTTCCTGCCATCTAGGGGAGGGGAGGGGACTGGGGATAAAATTTGTAATGGAAAGCTTTGTAAAGATCAATGCTGAGGAACTACCCATACATATGTTATACAAATAAAAACTTTAATAAAAAAAAAAGAGTTAGCCCAAAACTTACTTTTTTAAAAGAAGCCTTTCCTAGTTTTTCTAACTGCTAATGCCATCTCTCAAAATGTCTTCCACCTATCATATATATATATATATATGGTATACCCATATATATAAATATAGATGTTGTATATACCTAATTATTTACTTGTTATTCTCTCCCTGTATTCTTACTCCCCTCTAGGCAGGAATCAGCGTCCCTTGGAGAGAAATGAGCCAGATTTCAAAGATATCTAACTATACCCACAGTGAACTTCAAAGCATCTTACTGGGTCAGTACACACACATATATCCATATATTGCTTCACCTATTAAAATGTAATCTCTCTGAGAGCAAAGGCAGTTTTGTTTTTATATCTTCAGAGTCTCCAGAGCCAGCAGCTGAAATTTAGTAGGCACTTAATAAGTGCTTAGTGTTTGAGCTGATGCTAAACTCAATGAATTTACATAGCAATAATTTGTATTATAAGAATAAATGATTATTGTATGTTTCTATAAAATATTTGTAGAATGACTTTAAAGTTTATAAAACACTTTCATTAGAACTGGGACATATGAGATGGCTAGGAAGACTCCCACTCTGGTGGGAGAGCTTGCCAAGCTCTTTTCAGGGTTGGTCATGTCCTTTGGTCATCATCTAATTTATCCAACTCTCACCTATGGCTCCAAAAAACTACATGTGCAGCAACCACATCCCCAACAAACTGTCTCTGCAGACAAGCTAAAAACATGGTTGAGGGTAATTAATAGACTTCAAATCTGTTGGCAAGTTAGGGGGTTATTTACCCCAAGTATGAGAAGACTTTTCCTGGTGGAATTGGTGGATGAGAACATTTTGTTCCAATGACCATGAAGGCAGGTGAAGCAGGAGCTATGAAGCATTTGGAGCTTAGTCAGACATCAAAGATGCAAGGTGATTGACTGCTCCTAGGTCATTAGTGGCCATTAGGACTTGGGTCTTTCCTTTGGACTTCACTGACTCTAGAAGAGTCAGTGCAGCTGATGACTTTGCCAATGTCTTAATTTAATCCAATACATGCACAAGTCAAGATGTAATTTGTGATATCATTGGTTCTTTTAAAAAATAAAGGAAAAACAGCAGCAACAGAACTACATTATGAGTTAGAAATATGAAGGTTTCTTACCCTCATTTTATAAAAAAAAAATGAGATTTAGTGAGATTAAGTAACTTGCCTGAGTTTGCACAACTAACTCATGAAGAAGCTAGGCCTTGAACTCCAATATCCTGGCTTATATATAGATTATTTTTCCAATAAACAATGCTGTCTCCCATTTACTGGGTGAAAAGCACAGACAAGTTCCCTGTTCTTCTCTGCAATGACTCCATGCTATCTTACTATGTTCATAATATATATATACAAGATGTCCTAAAAAATCTTTATTCAGTTTTAAGCTGTGTTTTAAATTTACATATGTGGCATGATTTGGAGAGGGCTAATGAGGACTGAACCTTCAAATATCTTCTAGATCATCTGTTGTCATGCTTTATATCCAATTATAAACTCTGGTTTCAATGGATTCTCAACCTGATGGAAATAAGAGACTCACACAAATACTATAGTGATTCCTTTGGAAGTCATATTTCTAGGATCATGTTTTTGGAAACTTCTGGGAGAGAGAAGTCAGAAGCTTGAATATGCAGCCTCATTTATTCCTCAGCATGTGAAGGCAGGCAGGGTTGTGCAGCCTGCCCTCTGACTGCTAGCTCTCCTGCCCCTTTTTCCACAAACTGAAAACCTCAAACTACAGACAATGGTAAATACAAGCTAAGAAGTGAACTTTCCCCTTTACCATACAAGAACTGATGGAGTGTGTCTGGTGAGACTGTGGAGTGACCAGAAGGAATTTGTGTTTCTCTCCAATTACCTGTTAAAATAGGACAAATGGAAAGTTCATGTCTCTATTTAGCTTGTAGACTATTTGTTTCTTCATGGGAAGAAGGTTAAACTCAGAAAGAGAAATTGATTCTACCTTGGTAGCTTATAGTGTGAATTGCCAGCTTCTTCATAGTCACTTTGATTGCTATCCTTTCATTGATCTTATTTTATTCCTTACTTTGTAGATAATAAAATTTGGTGGCTTCTAAATCCTTGAGCAGTATGGGCTTCTTCTAGTTGTTCTATCATTTCACCATGCAATGTGAGTATCTATCTATCTACCTACCTATCTATTAATCATCTATCATCTATGTAAGTTTATGCATATCGGCATGTGTATAATCAGCGTAAGAGAATTGTACGACTTATGGGTGCCAAACCACTAAATCTTTTATTGCAGAAAATACATTCATTAAATTTCTCACATGCTTTGCATGGGAGGGAGCCCTATGCCTGGAGTAGGAGCTCTGATATCCAACTTTTCTTCTGTCTTTCTCCCTTCTCTGAGTTCTCTATCACATAACCCCTGACTACAAGTGGGCACAACAACCTGCCCGTGTAAATTTTATGCTTAAGAATCCACTCTCTTCAATGTTACATTATCATTAGAATTTTAATTGCCATTTAGAATCTTTAAGAATTCCCATTTCAGTGCAAAGGACATAACTTTTTTAAAGGGATTAGTTTAGAGATTTAGAATGATGGTGGAGATGGAAAAAAAAGGTGGGAAGGGAAATCTGAAAATAGAGGAGGCAGAGATATCTGAAAGTAATTTGGTCCATAGCACAAATCTGCTTTGATGCATTCTTGCCTCTGCTACCATGACCCTCTGTATGCATATGTACAAAATTTTAGTTTCAAGACTGCATCTTGCTAATGCCAGCATTTCAAGACTATGTCCACTGGAGGGCAGGAGAGACTTTTATCAGGTTTTGCCTGATCAGTTTTGGTCTCAATGTCAGAAATGGAAAGGAACTCTGAGATCGTTTAGTTCAATCCTCTTATTTTATAGATTTTTATAGATATAGGACATTCAACCCAGAGGGAGGGAGGTGAACTGTATAAAGTCACAGAGCCAGTTGGGGGAAGTACTGGGACTGGAACCAGGGGCATCTCCTGAAGCCAACAGAACAACATCATATAATTGAAAGATCACTGGATTGAGAATCACAAGGACTTGGTCTCTAGGGCTCAGTTTTCTCTTCCCTGGTAAGATGAAGGGGTTAGATTAGATCACTAGTTTTCAAAGTATGATTTGGATACGCCAAGTCTACAAGCTCAAAACGATTTTTTACATGTAATACCAATACATTTTCATTCTAAAGTTGTAAATATTGATAGCTCTAATCCAAATAAACAATTATAAAAGTTTTGTAGGGATGTGCTGGAGCCAGCTCAAACTGACTCTGCAGAGTTTATTGTTAAATTTTCAGTAGAAGGACTTAGGCTTCAAAAATCGGCAAATGGTATAAATCAGGGCTTGATTAATTTTTAGAAAGTGATGAGAAAATTCTGATAATGTAGATTAAACTTAAAAGGGTGCCATAGGTACATTTTTCTTCCCAGAAAGTTAGTTATTAAATATTTTGCCAGCATACTCCTGGGTTAGATAGGCCCAGTGACCAAAAATTTTGAAAATTGCTGGACTAAATGATCTGTTAGATCCTTTCAAACTCTAACATTCCATGATTTTATTGATTTTTGAAATTTTATTTTATTTTAAATATATGGAATAAAATAAGAATTTTCATAACAGTATAATAAAAACATGATTGTGCATGAAACTGCAAATCAATTGTGTATGACTTCCTTTTAAATATATAATAAAGTCATAAAGCACATTTCTTTTTTCCCTTTTTTCCTTCCCTCATGATTTTCTTAAGAAACAACTAAAAAACACATAGGAAAGAATAAAGTGCCAAAAGATGGTAAAGATTATTAAATGCTGTAGGATTTCAGAGGGAGGAGGGATTGATGTGGGCAGGTACCTTAGGAAAAGCTGCATGGAAGATGTGGGTCTTGGGCTGGGTCTTTCAGGATGGGCAGGATATGAGTAGGTAAAGGTGAGAAAGAAAGGATGTACAAGTATTTCTGTTGAAAAGAGTATGAAGGTTAGATTATGCATGGCACATTACATCTAATGTTAGTTGTAACAGTGAGAGGCATAGTGAAAAGAGAGCTTCCCTGGAAATCAGGAAAACAGGGATTTAAGTCCTTCTTTGGCACTACTGACTGTGTGATCTTGGGCAAGTCAACCTGTCCGTGGCAAATCTCTAAGACTATAAATTGCAAAGAAGTGCTGATCTTGCCGGGTGTTTCCTATACCAATGATATCAGTGGTCTGGGCGATCATGTTAATAATTGATATTTTTGCAGTGTCTTAAAATTTGCAGAACATTTCACAAATATCTCATTTGGACCTCACTGATGTGGAAAGAGATGCTGCAATAATTATAATCCATGTTTTACAAATGATGAAACTGAAATTCAGGGATTTGCCATGTTTACACAGCTAATGTTACAGGTGGGATTGGAATCTTGGTTTTCCTGACTTTGGGTCCTATACATTATCATTTACTTATAAGAAATACCAGTTTTTAATTTTGACCTGTGGCAACTTCATTTCAAAGTTGGGCATTCCCAGAGCCCTGAACTTGTACAATAAATATTATTTGCTCAGCCCCTAGCTAGGTGCTATAGAGGAAGAAGAAGAGGGGAAATACAGAGTATGGGTCCCTGTGATCTGAGCAGGTTTTATGGAGGAGGTGGGAAGGGAGATGGACCTAGGAAGAGAAAATAAGTATTACATAAGAGGGGAAGAGATGGGCATAGTCTCTGGGGCTGAAGCTTGTGGATCACTTAGGTTCAGGAGTTTTGAGCTGAAGTTAAACTAAGTTAGTTGGGTGTCTGCACTAAATCTGGCAACAATATTATAAGCTTGTCCTACTCTCCCACCCCCAGGGGGAAGCCACTAGGCTGCCTAAGGAAGGACAATCTGGCTCAGGCTGGAAATGGAGCAGGTCAAAGCTTCTGTACCAATTAGCAATGAGATTGGGCCGTGTGGAGCCACTGGCAAAATAATGAGATCCAGTCTCAAAAGAGACAGAGAGAAACAGAGAGATAAAGAGACAAGAGACAGAGACAAAAACAGAGACAGAGACAGAGAAAAAAAAACAGAGACAGACAAACAGAGACAAAAGGGAAACGGTGACAGAATGTTCTCAGGTTGCCTTCCGGTTTCCCAGATGTCCCCTTTCCATGTCATTCTCCCCACAAACTGTGCTCCATCAATGCTCCATATACCAGATCTTCCCTATTCTCTCCCTTCAAAATTTGTTTTCTATTTCCTCCAATAATGATAGCCAACACAGATGGTGCTTTAAGCTTTGCAAAGCATTTCACACAGGTAACTGTGTTTGATTTCTCTAATCATCAGGAAGCTTTTCATTTCAAGCCAGAATCTGCCTCCCGCTAGCTTAAGCATTCCCAGTGCATAACAAATTTGTTTTGCTTGAGTATAAATACTTCTTACAACAGAGAGTTTAATGTGGGGTGAGGAAAATAGGGAAGCTGTGATAGTGATGCAATTCATCCTTCCCTTCCCCCCCAAAAAAATAAAAAGAAAGAAAAGAACATGGAAACATATATTTCATTCTGTACCTATAGTCTGTCATCTCTCCACCAAAGGTCAGGAAGCATACTTGATCAACAGGTGTTTGTCACCATAATTGGTTGCTGCATTGATCAGATTGGTCTTTAAATCTTTCAAAATTGTTTCCTCTTACAATGCTTTTGTCATTTAACTTCTGCTGTTGATTCTTATTTCATTTCACTGTAGTTCATTCAACTAACCCCAGGTTTCTTTGTATTCACCTCTCATTTTTTTTGGCATAATAATGTTCCTTTATACACTATATTCAAATGCCATGATTTGTTCTCCAATTGACAGGTACTACTTTATTTCCAGTTCTTGTCTATAACAATAAAATGCTGCTATAAATATTTTTGCACATATAGGCCTTTTCCCTCCATCTTTGATGTTTTGGGGGTATATTCCTGTTAGTGTATACCACTGGGAAAAAGAGTACACACAGTTTAGTGACTTTTTGGGTATAGTTCAAAATTGTTTTCCAGAATGAAAATTGGATGACTTCATAGTTCTACCAACAGTGAATTAGTGTGCTGTCTTCCCATAACCCCTCCATCAACTGGTTTTTTGCTTTGCCAAACTGATGGGAACCTCAGAGTTGTTTTAATTTTGAATTTCTTTTATTATTAGCGTTTTGGAATATTTTATGTGGTTTTAACAGCTTGGACTGCTTTCCTTGAGAACTGACTATTCCTTTGACCATTCATACGACATTACATATATGCTTACATTCCACAGAGAGTGGAATTTTCTGATCTTTAAAATATGTGCATCTGTAAAAAGTAATAGCAAAAAAATGTCCCTTTGTGTATAATTTCATGTTGAGTTCTGGACAGCTGCTTAACATGCTCTGCTGGGCACTCCAATATGGTCTGAATAGAAAGGAAAAAAATTGAAATGAATTAAATTAATCTAGGGAGAAAAGGGTAAATAAGCCCTTCTTCAAGGTTCAGTTGAAGTCCCATTTCTTCCATATAAACTTTCCTGAAGAAACATGAATTTGAATCTTACCTCTAATAATTCCAAGCAGTGCTTATGAGGAGGTTGCTTAATTTCTCTAAGTCTCAGAGTTTGTATCTGTAAAATGGGTAACATAATATATGAAGTATGCAGAATTGTTATAATGAGATAATATATTTAAATGGGATAATGTATTTAAATCACTTTGCTAAATCTTAAAATTCTACATACAGTGTCCCCCCCAAAGTTTCCAATTGCTTGAAACTGCACTAAGACTTTTTGGAATATCCTGTATAAATGACAAACACTTCCTGTCATTGCTGTAATTATAGAAGCAACATTGAATAGCAGATAAAATACTGGACCTGGAATGAAGATGACGAGAGTTCAAATCTTGATCATGACAAGCTGTCTGATCTTGCATAAATTCTATGTGTCTTGAGAAGCTCCTTAGAATTTTTCTACTAAGTTATCTCTGGGTTGCCATCTGTGTGGCTGGAGGGAGTTAAAATGCCAGGAGTTCTCCAGGTTTACAAAATGATCAATATTTTTTAAGTGTCACTGTTCCCTAATTATCCCAGTTCAAGACCTTTTCTTCCTTGGCTCTGAGCTCTCATTAACACTTGTTTCTACCTCTCTTTTGTCCTTTAAAAACAGACTGCCATCTGTTATATTATGTAATTATTATATAAAATCTTATATTAAATAACAATATGTAAGGTCTTATATAACCCAGTTTCTTAAATTTTGGATCACAGCCTCACATGGGGTCTTATAATTGAATGTGGGGGGTCAAGAAATTATGATTTATTATCAGTAAATGTTTTATAACATATCTATTTTATGTACCTGTATGCCTAGAGGCATGTAAAAAATTTTCAAGTGACAAGGTATCACAAGTGAAAAAAGTTTAAGAAGCCCTGTTTAATAATATAATAATAACTTAGCCTTTCAATTATGATGCCATTTTATTTCTAGCTAGAGTCAAAGCTCCGGGATTAAGAATCAAAGGACAGAGATTCTAAAGCTGATCATCCTGCTAATTACCTATGTGACCTTGGACAAATCAATCTCTCTGGGCCTCTGTTGACTTATTGTCAAACAAAGGGTCTCAATTAGATATTTAAAGTCCTTTGTACTTCCTAGATCCTATGATTCTATTAATTGTACAGCAAGGAGTGAGTTGGAACCAGTTCAAACTTGTTCTAGAGAGCAGGTTGTTAAATTCTCAGTATGAGCATTTACACTTTGAATATCTACAGGTGCTACAACTCAGGGTTTGATTGATTGCTTTGTTATTTGTCCAGACTTATAAAATGATAACAATGAAGATTTAAAGTTAAAAGTGTGTTTTGTGAACATCTCCCTCCACCTAGACCTGATTGTTAAATATTTACCAGAACACCGTAGTTTTAGTGCTCCATCCATTACAATGCCTTACACAGGGGAGAAGCTTATTAAGCATTATTTAATAATGAATGGATCTAGCACTCAAGTTGGCTTCTTCTTTCTGAGCTTGTTTTTTTTTTCTTTTTCATTTTAATAATAAGTACTTGTCATAACCACCCAATATTCAGCTTGTTTCAGGGTCTGATTAGATAAATTTATTCATATTAAGATGTTGGGAACTTAATGTGCTTCTTCCCAAACTCATTTCAATCCATCAACTAGCTTTTATTAAATGTAGGAAAAACTAGAAAATGGGTATGCAAAGACAAAAGTAAAGTGACCTTAGGGAGCTTATATTGTCTCAACAAATACAATTATATTTTAAATAAATACAAAATGAAAATAAAAGTAACATTTGCAGAGAAGATACCAGCAGATAGCCTGGGTTAGGGAGAGGGACAAGGAGGGAATTATGAAAGATTTTATTAAGAAGATGGTTCTTGAATGAAGTTGGAATGGAAGCTAGAGATTCTCAGAGTTGGAAGAAAGGAAGGATGATATTTCAGGTGTGGGAAACTTCTAGTGCATCAGTATGGTGATGGGAGATTCAGTATTATAAACTATTTCTCAGATGACGATGCTTAAAAAGAACGAATCATTAATGACTACATTTAAAATATCAGTAACATGCTTGGTAAGACCGCAACTCCCTCAAATCACATCATCTAGACAACTACATCCTCTGCATATGCAAAATGTCTACCTGATTCCCAACTGCCTTTTTCTATTCTTCATCTGGTTGGCTACCTCTGTCCAAGCCAATAGAACAATTTCATATTATCCAGGAAACTAAGCAAAGCCTTCACTGCTGCTCTGTCTTCCTCCTTTCAATCATTCCCATTCCTTCAAATAGCATTGTGCTAAGTTCTGGAAACAAAATAACTAAAAGATTGATGAATGAATGGCGAAAAAACATTTATTATCATATGCCAACTACTGTGCTGATTGCTGGGGATACAAACAGAAAAATTTAGATGGTCTGGGTGCTCAAGGAGCTCACATTCAAATAGGAGAAGGAAGCAGGTTTCATCTGCAAGTCAGAGGAAGGTCCCATGGGAAATCTTCATGGGAAAGCTTCAGAACTAATGGAATGAATCTTCAGTGATATAATTTCCTTTGATAAAGTTATATCCATTTCTGAAGCATAATCATTTGACAGAATCAAGGAACTTTGGGATGGGAGCTTTCTTTTCCATGACTTTAATAACTGTGACAAACAAGGGTACAAAGGGTACAGCATCCACAGAGGCTAATGCCAGGCTATGTCTCCATGAGGGTTACTTCCTTGGATGATGACTTCGAGGAAGAGGAGGTGGAACCAAGAAGTGGTTTGGGGCATATGCTGTTCCTGATACTCTTGGGCTTTCAATGCTGGGTTATCTCCACAGAGACTGGGGGACCCACCTGACATCTGTCTTTCTCATAGGGTGCTTTGTTGCTTTAGTTAGGCTGACTCATCTGCCCAGTCATTGGTAGTTGGTCATCAAATGAAATGTAGTAGGAGCTGTTTTAGGAGGATTAATCTGGCAGCAATGTATAGGAAGATTTAAGGAGAAAGAGAATGAAGGAAATTGATTCAGTTAGATGGTGATGGCAGTGATCCAGGCATAAGGATGGTAGCAATCGGAATACCCAGGAAAGAACAGACTCAGGGATTTCATCAAGCCAGAATCCACAGTGTAATGCCCAGGTACCTATAGCTAGCAGGAAATGCACGTGACCATGCAGCCGAATGGCTGAGCACAGGTGTGGCATTGCTGATGCAGCAAAACACCACTGGACGGAGGACCATAGAACCTAAGTCATGTGAAAGATGTTTTGCATATTGCTCGAGACCTGCAGGTGCTGTACACGGCTTGAGGGCCGGCGCCCTATCAGAGCAGGCCAGCTCAGACCGGGAGACCTCCGGGGTGGGACACGATTGGTTTGCTGTGGCGTGGGTGGAGAAGGATGAGAAGGGATAAAAGGAGACTGCCACCATAGAGACCGTGATTTACTATTATCACAGCTTTGTAGACTATGTAGGTGTAACACATAATAAAGCAAGATAAAGCATATCCCCGTGTCCTGTGGTGAACTGTGAGGTTCCTCCAGGCCATGGAGGCTTGGAGCCGGAGACGTCCGAAGCCTGTTGAGGTGAGCTTATCCTACCCTTAAGCTTAATTGTAACGCTGGTCGTTACACCACAGGATTTTAGCCTCAGAAGGGATTTCAGAAGTCATCTATTACATGAATGTAGTATACCTACAAATTTTATGGAAACTGAAATCATGAGAGAGAACTTGTTCAAGAACAAATGGTAGTGAATGGGTACATTCACTAATATTATTTATTAGATAGGAAAGGTAGACCCAAAAAGAAACAACCAGAACAATCATGGAAATGGGTGACCTACTTTATGAAAGATTAAAAAAATTACAACTCAGGCTGAAAAGACAAAAGTTGAGAGATAAAACATGGTTAAAATCTGTAAGTTCATGAAAAATTTGGGAGATTATCAATAAACAAACATTTATTAAAGGCCTATTATGTGCCAGGTACTTGTACTAAGTGCTTGGCAAAAAAAGAGGCAAAAGCCATTTCTTGCCCTCAAAGAGTTTACAATATAATAGGAGAGACAACAAACAAATATATACAAGGCAAGCTACATATGGAATAAATAGTAAATAATTAAAAGGAAAAGCCCTGGAATTAAGAGGGATTGTGGAAGATATTCAGTCAAAGAAGGGATTTCTATTGAGATTTAAAGGAAATCAAGAGATCAATAATCAGAACAAAGGAGGGAGAACATTCCAGGCAGGAAGGACAATAGAGAGTTGACTTGGTTCCTTGAGAAGTTTAGAGGGGAAAAAGAGTAGAGTGGCTAATTCAAGGGAGATGGCCTGGAACTGAGAGTTAAGGGATTGGAGGTCATGGGACAGTGGAAGAATAGGGTTATGTAAGGGAAGGCAGAGAGAGAAATGCAAAGTCAATAGATTGGGGTTGGATCAGAGAATTTTAGAATTCTTGAATGTGCAAATGGTACATTTATGGGTGATGGCAAGATCAAGGTCACGACCATCTTTGTGTATGTCAATGAGATGGTGTAGAGGAGTAAATAATGGGAATTAAGTAGGTTGAAGAACAGATTGATTATGGCATTTGAAGGAGAATCAGTGCATATGTTGATATGAGGGCAAGAGTTGGAAAGGAGAGAAAAATTATAAGCCAGGTACTGAACTCATTAAAGAAAAGAAAGGAAGTGACATGGGGGTCTGTAGACAATAGCTACCAGAATTTTGATTGAGTGGCATATTTAAAAAGGGTGAACCTCAAAGGAAGAGAGGTTATTAAGTGATGGAAGAAGGGGGCAGAAATTTTAAGTGGCAATAGGGAGCAAAGAGTACTCCAATTGCCTTCCTTTAATGAGTGAGATAGGAGAGCGAGTGAAAATAAATCCAGCATTAGAAAGAGTGGCCATGGAGGTTGTGTCATGAGGGGAAAATAGTTTTTCATTAAGAGGTAGTAGATGGAAGGAATGAGAGATGAATAGATGCAAGATTAGGGGAAATTTGTTGCTTTTGGAAGAGGCATCCCAGTGGGCACAATGGAAAAGCTAAGTATGCACCTAATCTGATAATACTAAGAATGATAACACCACTTACAGGAAATATTTTTGGACATATGCTGAAGCATGAGTCCTAGAATCCTATAGCATGGATACCCAGGAAAGTTAGAAGGGGATAAGTCCCTGGGACAATGTAATGGCATTGGATACTGAGAGTTTTAGGGGCTTTGGAAGGAAAGGGTAGAGTGGGGCTGAAGGAGAAGTCAAAGGGAGACTAATACGACTATAAAAAGTAATGGACTAGTCATAGAGATGAATACCCTACTTTATGACAGATTTTTTAAAATTATAACTCATTATGATGGGAAGATCAAAGTTGAGAGATGATGTAGTTGTTCTATGAGTTCTCGAAAATGATGAAAAGAGGGGATGTGGACTTGTTCACTTAATCTCAAAATAATATGACTAATACTTTCTCTCTTCTTATCTCTCATAGCATAAAGGAAATATTCATAGGGGTTCTTAATACAGGATCTATGAGCTTGTTTTTAAATATACAAACATACACACAGGTATACATAAATATATCCATACACATGTATATGTGCATATATGTATATATATGTGGTATGTATATATATGCATATATGTATACTTTTTCACTATTATGAGTTTCCTTTGTAATCATGTGTATTTTATTTTATTTTTTAAAATCACTTTTCTAAGACTGCCAAATTGTTAACCTGTGTTTTAAAATAGTGTGGACACCTGGAACAATCTGGCAATAATAAAGAGAACAAATGGACAGTTAAGGTAGTACCTTGGTATTCCTGGGTTAGGAAAACAACCAGAAGAAGGTTTCTAGTGTTTTGAGTAAATCCTTTATGGAAGACTTATGGAATACCATGGATGATAATTGCACAGGATGAGAAGGTGTGGAAAGGTCACAATTTACATTGGTTGAGGGAGAACCCACCTTGAGGAAATCATGGATCCATCAAAGTGTCATGGAGGGAAAAGGAAGTCCTATTTTAGGCAGCTGTTGGTAAACTTATGGAACTCATTACCCCCCCCCCCTCACCAAACAGTGCAGGCTGAAAATACAGATAGCTTCAGGAAGGGTTTAAATAAATTCATGTGTGACAGTTCCATAACAGGTTATTTAGGGAAGTTAGGGATGTTTGGGGGCCCATCCCTAACCTCTGAGGTTATTCACGTACTGACTGCAGGGAAGGAGCTATAAAGTAGACTCATGGTGAGAACATATCTCGGATGATTTATTACACCTGGAGTAAGTGAATAATTTCATTCCAGAGTTTGGCTATAATTGAATATCCACTTTAAATATCTATTCTAGCTGATGCACATAATAGTGATTTATGCATTATTTAAGCAATAGTTGCCTCAGATTCTTTTTGGAAGCTACAGGAGGCATAAATCCTGACTAAATAAATAAAATATTTTGTGTTCAAGGTTTTTCCTCTTGTTGCCTTATTTCTCATAGGAAGCCTCAGCTATCTATAAGATTTCCATCTTGTCATAGGATTTAGGACTGGTAGAAACTCTAAAGATCATTTCATCAGATATTTTATCAGTGTGGAAACTGAGGCTAGGAAATGACTGATGACTTAAGGCAAGTTTCTGGTTCTAAATCCACAGCTCTTTCCACCACACCTTAATGTTGGAGTCATAGACAGTTTAGTGTGTCTGATACTTTCTATAACAAAAAAAGGAGAAGGTGAAATATTTAAGTTTGGAGTTGGATCGTGTGGTGCTTGAATTCTATCTATTCATTCATATTTCTCTGGGACAGACTGTCTTCTTCAGACCATGGCTTTCATTCTATTTCTTCTGCTAGGCTGCTCTCCATCCCTGGTCATATAACAGAGCCTTTTGCCCACTTTTTGAGATCTTAGTTTTTAAATTGTTTTCCCTCATAAATCTACTCTGGGTAACTTTTTTCCTCCAGCTGAGATTGTCATCTGACAGAGCATGGATAGGACAGCCTGTTTATGCTACTTGGAGTTCATCAAGTATTCTTGTCTGGGATAGCCAGGCTGGGAAGTGAGAAATATTTGTGGAACTTACTATCCTATCTATAATGACATATTTGGTTGGGTGCTATGGATGGCTGTGACTCTAAGCAATCTAAGAGATGAGGGCCCGGGAAACCCAATGATCTTGATGGGGAGTACTATAGAAGTGTGTGATTGGTTCTGTCAGATTTTGATCAGACATATACATGAAATGTTTTGCCAAAATTGAGATTTAAATGGAAGATCTTGGTCTGAAATTATCTGACTGGGGAGATCATGAAAGAATCATATGTCCCTTATGAGTATCCTGAAATCTAGGGGCATCAAAGAGACCCTTTAATGTATGTGGTCATTTAAATACACATCTTATTGATGACTTTTGTATTTACATCACAGTGTAAAAGACAGAACCTTTGATACAATGTTTACCCTCAGAAATGAAAGAAGTTTTCTCTTTTTGTATAAACATCGAGGATTACAAAGATGCCACTGGAGGATTGACATGAACATTGGGTAATAAAAATCAAAGTTAATAAGTGCTCATGAGTGCTGGCAGAGCTTTAGGAAATCTATAGGTTTCCCAGTTTAGTTCTTGGCTTGGACAAACAATTTAGAAGTCTCATTTGCCAAAAGGTATCCTTCCAGCAATCTCATGTCATGAAGCACAAGGTCTTTGTTAGGCTGAAATGGTCGGTAGCCTGGGTGAGAATGCCAAAGGGAATTTAGACCAACCAATACATAGGTATAATAGCCAGCTACTGATAGAAATGGCCCCTTCATTCTGGAGCCCATGGAAGGAATGTACAGTCTTCTATGTCTAAAGCTGTTCATGCAAAAACTGCTATATTTGTTACTCTTCTCCCAAAAGAGACACCACTAATCAGCAAACAGTGGTAAAATCATAGGCTTATGCTTTATAGAAGAAACAAAACAATTTCTTTTTTTTTAATAAAGCTTTTTATTTGCAAAACATATGAGTGACTTTTCAACATTGACCTTTGAAAAAAAACCTTTTTTTTTCCCAAGCTTTTCTTTTCCTCCCCCCCTCCCCCCACCCCTAGATGACAGGTAATCTAATACATGCTAAATAGGATAAATTATATGACAAGTACAATACATGTATACATATCTATACAGTTATCTTACTGCACAAGAAACATCAGATCTAGAAAGAGAAGAAGAAAAAAAACAACCTAAGAAGGAAAACAGAATGCATGGAAATATTCACAGAAAGCGTTAAAATGCTGTGTTGTGGTTCACTCTCAGTTCCCACAGGCCTCTCTCTGGATGTATATGACTATCTTCATCGCAGCACAACTGGTTTGAATCACATCATTGTTGAAGAGAACCATGTCCATCAAAATTGATCATCGTATAGTCTTGTTGCTGTGTATAATGTTCTCCTGGTTCTGCTGATTTCACTCAGCATCAGTTCAGGCAAGTCTCTCCAATCCTCTCTGAAATCCTCCTGTTGGTCATTTCTTACAGAACAATAATATTCCATAACATTCATATACCATAATTTATTCAGCCATTCTCCAATTGATGGGCATCTTTTCAATTTCCAGTTTCTTGCCACTACAAAAAGGGCTGCCACAAACATTTTTGCACAT
>JAJPUD010000587.1:165439-183134 GCA_023553655.1 Myrmecobius fasciatus
CACATGGTCAATTTTTGTATAAGTTCCATGGACTGCTGAGAAAAAAGTAAACTCCTTTCTGTCTCCATTTAATTTCCTCCAAAGATCTATCATACCTAACTTTTCTAACATTTTGTTTACCTCCTTAACTTCTTTCTTATTTATTTTGTGGTTTGATTTATCAAGTTCTGAGAGAGGGAGGTTGAGATCCCCCACTATTATAGTTTTGCTGTCAATTTCTTCTTGCATCTCTCTGAACTTTTCCTCTAGGAATTTCCATGCTATACCACTTGGTGCATATATGTTTAGTATTGATATTGCTTCATCATCTATGGTACCCTTTAGGAAGATATAATTTCCTTCTTTGTCTCTTTTAATTAAGTCTATCTTTGCTTTTACTTGGTCTGAGATCAGGATTGCTACCCCTGCTTTTTTTTGTTCACCTGAAGCATAATAGATTCTGCTCCAGCCTTTTACCTTCACCCTATATGTATCTCTATGTTTTAGATGTGTTTCTTGTATACAACATATTGTTGGATTCTGGTTTTTAATCCACTCTGCTATCTGCTTCTGCTTTAAGGGAGAGTTCATTCCATTCACATTCACAGTTAAAATAACTAATTCTGTATTTCCTGTCATCTTATTTACCCTAGCTTATGCTTTTCTCTTTCTTATCCCCTTTCCCTCCTCCCTACTATTTTGCTTTTGAAAACCACTTCCCTCAAACAATCCTTCCCCTTTAGAGCCCCACCCGCCCCCTTTTCCCCCCCTTTCCCTCCAGTTTCCTTATAAGTACGTCTATTATTCCCTCTGAGCCAAATCTGATGAGATGGAGATTAACCCAATTCTCATTCCCCTCCCTTTTCTCCCCTCAATCATTATAGGTTTTCTTTGCCTCTACATGTGATGTAATTTCCCTTATTTTACCTCCTTTTCCTCTTCTTCCAGTGTTATCCCTTTTCTACCTCTAATTTCTTTTTCAGTTTATCATATCATAAGATTCATAAAATCATAATAAACATATAATAATAATCATAAAATCACAGTAATCATATGATAATAATCATAAAATCACAGTAATCATATCATAATCATAATGTAATAATCAATTCATAAAATCAACCCTCATTCTATAAGTATCTATAACATAAATATAGTTCTCAAGAGTTATTTTTTCTTGTTACCTTTTTATGTTTCTCTTGTGTTCTGTGTTTGTAGATCAAATTTTTTGTTCAGTTCTGGTCTTTTCAGTAGAAATAGGTGAAATTCTCCTATATCATTGAAAGACCATCTTCTTCCCTGGAAGATAATGCTCATTCTAGCTGGGTAACTTATTCTTGGCTGTAATCCAAGTTCCTTTGCCCTTCTGAATATCTGATTCCAGGCCCTTCGATCCTTCAAAGTAGAAGCTGCTAGGTCCTGTGTGATCCTAATTGTAGCTCCCCGATATTTAAATTGTTTCTTTCTGGCTTCTTGTAATATCTTTTCCTTGGTATGATAGTTCTGGAATTTAGCCACGATATTTCTGGGGGACTTAATTTTTGGGTTTCTTTCAGGAGGTGATCGGTGGATTGTTTCAAGGAGTATTTTGCCTTCTGGGTGTAAAATATCAGGGCAGTTTTCTTTTATGATTTCCTGGAATATAGTGTCCAGGTTCTTTTTTTCATCATGGCTTTCAGGAAGCCCTATAATCCTTAGATTGTCTCTCCTAGATCTATTTTCCAGGTCAGTTGTTTTTCCTAGGAGATATTTCATGTTTTTCTCTATCTTTTCATTTTTTTGTTTTTGTTCAACTGATTCTAGAAGTCTTGATGAGTCATTAATTTCCAATTGTTCGATTCTAATTTTTAATGTCTTATTTTCTTCAGTTACTGTTTTTAGTTCCTTTTGCAATTGACCAATTACATTTTTTTGTTCACTGCATTCTTTTTCCATTTTTTCTATTTTATTTTGCAGCGATCTCATTTCATTTCCCCATGTTTCTTCTAACTCTCTTTTAAGATTTTTTATGCAATCTTCAAAGAGAGCCTTGTGACATGGAGACCAATTTATGTCTCTCTTTGGGGCTTTTTCTGGAGTTGCTTTACCTTTAGGGGCCTCAGGATTTGAGGTCTGTTCTTCCCTTTCTCCATAAAAGTTGTCTATGGTGAGAGCTCTTTTTGGTTTTTTATTCATTTTTTTTAAAGGTGTGAGGTCTGTTTAGGGCAAAGGTGGGACAGCTGCTTTAATTTGCCCTGGGGTAGTTCTGCTGATTGAGTTATTTCAGGAACTGGGCAGTTCTGCTGATTGAATTATGTCAGGGCTGGGCAGCTCTGGTGATTGAATTATTTCTGGTGCTTATCAGACCTGTTGTTTGATTGATTGCTTTAAGGTGCTGTGTAATGGCAGCTAGTTACGATGCTCATCAGGGGTTCAGTGGTTCACAATCTATCCCCCTCAAAAGGCAGACCCTCCAAACCACCTGCCCACAATCAGGACAAATTGTTCCAAGAGGCTCACAGAAGACTCCCAGGTGTGTGAAAAGCACAACGCTCCCACTCCTGTTCTGACTCCTGTTCCAGCTCCCTGCTCCAGCTCCCTGCCCCGGTTTCCCTGTGCTGCAGTCTGGGTTCAGCAGGCCACCCCCTGCCCCATTAAAACAGACCTGTTTTGAGGTTCCTCCAGAGTATCTTCTTCTAGAATCGCGTTGCTCTCCGGATATTGTGGATTTTTTTGCTTCAGAATCAGTCTAGAGGCTTCATATTTTGTTGGTTTGAGGGGAGGTTAGAGGAGGTTACAGAGAATCCTGTCTGATCTCCGCCACCATGGCTCCACCCTCAGAAGGAAGACAAAACAATTTCTTTTAGGACATGTCCTCAAACTTCAAATAGTGATAGTAATATTCCAGTATAATTGTATTAGAGCAGAGTATTCACCCAAGAAAGTATTATAAGATAAAGCTTAAAAAGGTAGTTTTGGATTATATTATGGAAGTTGTCAAATGCCAAACTTGGAGTTTTGTCTCTAACTACAGGTTATAGGGATCTCCTAAAGGGTTTGGAGCAAGGGAATGCTTTGGGAAGATTAACTTAGGAGTTTCTGTTGGATGAGTTTGTAGGTGGCAGGGGTAATGTAGGGAGAATGGAAATGGACACAAGGTGACCAATTGGAAGGGTCATAAAGAAATGCAGGCATGAGAAAATTAAGATCTAAACTAGGATGGTGGTAGTAGAAACAGAAATAAAAGTAGAGAAGCAAGGAATATTACAAAAGAAGATTTTTTTGTGGGAGGGAAAAAGGGAGTGGAAGGAGCCAGATATGACTCTAAGATTTCAAGCCTGGGGTGTCTGGGGAAATAATAGTGCCATTGACAAAGACAGCAATAAACAAACCTGTCCCATATATTTCAAAGGGTTATTGTAAAGGTCTAATGACATAATAAAAGCCGAAGTGCTCTGAAAAGTTTGAGGAACCTTATAAGTGAGGGATGATTATCATTAATAATGAGGCCATCGACTCAACCCTAAATCTTTTCAAACTGATCCACCCTTTTCCTTCATCATGGCTTCTCTGAGAACCTTGTAGATGTAATTACTGGCTTGAACCCCAATGGTGACAAAGAGAGTATTTTTTTGGGTTTCTGACCCACTCTAGCTACAAAATCAGTCATTCCTTCTGACCTTCCCTCTACCCCTTTTTATTCTTCCTCTCTTTCAAAAGCCAACATTAGCCAAAACTGAGCCTTTTAGGACATAAGCTGGGCCCAATCATCTAGTCAGGGGATCAGGGAATTCTTGGATACCTCTGCAGGCCCCATGCCTGTGGCTGTAATTGCTTCATTAAATGACGAAGGGTTGTAACCCAGCCATAAGGCATGATCCTAGGCTATTGAGGCCAATAAAAATAATGGTTGGACTGGATCACCTCCATGTAGTTTCCTTCTTTGGGAAAGGGCTCAGCAGGTATGTAGTATGTATTTGGCTAGGGAAAAATTAATTCTATTTTCCCACCTCTTTTATTGATTCAAGTAGGTCCCCATGCAGATGAGGCCATATTGGAACACCATGAAGCCCTCCAAGATGAACATTTTCATCTGCCCTCCTCTAGACCTTGGAACTTCTCTGTATTTATCTATTCTCTTATTCTTCTCTCTTTGTCAAAGTTGCACTGACCCTTCTTTTTGTGCTCTTCGTTCCATACCATCACCTCCCCATCACATATACTTTATTCTAGTTATCAAGCTTTCTTACCTTTGATGTCTATCTCTACTGGCACCAAACATTCTAAGGTATACCTATGATAAAAATATTTTTCCTTGAATCTTGCAGTAATAGTGACACTATCAAGTTTGCACTGACACTTCTCCATCTTTCCTCTGAGAAAAATCACAGACATTCCAAGGGTTTGAATAGCCCAAGGAGCCAAAGCTTTAGATAAAACTAAAACCCTTCCTTCATTGATACAACTTCTTAGTAGCCTCTGATCATAAAAAATGGAGAAGAGCTGTAAGTTTTATGATATTCTTATTAAGAATCCTTATAATGCTAAGAATAAATAAATCTCCTTTTGTTAGTTGTGGAATGGCTTATGAGTATCTCATTTTGTTTCAGTATTGAATCCAATGCTGCATGCACCTCTCTCAATATAAGGCAACTTCTCTGACTTGCAAAGAAGAGGTTGCCAATTTACATCGACAGGGAGAGTTTCCTCATTCAAGAATTCCCTAAGTCAATGATATCATGGGTTATATATTAGCCCTTGTGATAAAAATCAGTTGTTCAGAGGTTGGAGGATTGCACAAATTATGTTTTTAAAAATGGAATAATTATTGTACCATTAGAAATGACAAATATGAAGTATCAAAAGAAATATGGGAAGATGTATGAAATGGTGCAAAAATTATGAGAGCAGAATTAAAAGAACAATGTGCACTCTTATTACAACCATGTAAACAAAGTTAATAAAACAAATGAATATACAATACACAGATAACCATTTCAGAAGAGACCAAAAGGGTAATTTCTTAGGGCCATGTTGAAATCAACATGCACATATTTTATTAATTATTGGTAAATAATGGATGTTTATGGCTTGTGCAATCACTATATTTATAATTAACTTTAATTTTAAAAATAAACTTAATAACAGAAATAACAAACATAGAGAAGGGGCAAAATCTTATCCACTTCCTCAGCTTTAAGGGAGATTGGCTTAAAGTTTTAACAAAAAAGAATGAGCAAAGGGAAGCTTTTTTGGAAGGTCCCCACCATATTTTTTCCTTCTTTTTTCCTTCCCTTCTTTCCTTCTCTACTAAAAAACAATTCAAACTAACTAAAAGACCAGTTGTTAGTCCCTGTATGTTAGCTTTGGTTCTATTTCATTTCCCAACTCTTCATAGAGTTCCACAGTTTCTTACATATTATTATATACTTATTTTAATGACATGATAATATATTATACCAATATAATAATTTATTCAGCAATTTGGGAGCATATAAGTTGGTTTTTTTGCTATTACAAACAATATAATTATGGATATTTTTATATTCATCAGTCCTTTTGTTTCCTTTATGGTATTTTGGGAGAGTCCTAACAACAAGCAAAATTATTGGACCAGTCAACAAGCCAAGCACTTATTAAACAGTGCTAGTATATGTTCCTGGCATCTTTGATGTCTGACCAAGCTCTAAATTCTCCACAGTGCCTGCTTCAGCCATTTTCATGACTATTGAAACAAATTGATCTCATCTGTCCATTCTTCTGGGGGAAGCCTTTGAGGTAAACATCTCCCTAACTCAAAAATATTTTTGAGGCTTGTTGGCTATCCTCAGCCTGATTTAGCCTGTCTGCTCTGATGGCTTTACTGGGTTGTGGCTACTGAGCATGCTATAGCTTCTTGGAGTCACAGGTAAAAATTGGATGACAGGTAGACACCACAAGTGGATGAGCACTCCTGAAAAAGGCTCAGCAAGCCTCCATACCAGAGAGCTGGTCCTCCCATACACCTCAGGTAGGATTTTGACTGAGACCTGAATGAAGCTAGGAAATCTAGGCAGCAGGGACAAGGAAAAATTTTAGGTAAAGGGACAATTAGAAAGTATAATCAGTTTTGTGGCACCTTGTGTACTGCAATATTGCTCTCCAAAAATCAGCTCTCCTAAATGTCTACAGGTCCATCAACAATATATTAAAATTCTTGTTTCCCCAGAGTTTACACAACCTCAGACTCATTCTTTTAAAACTATTCTGTTGTGCTAATGGATAAAATATATCAAGGTTGCCTTGATTGTAGGTCTCTTTTATTATGAAGTTTGAGCTTTTTTCATGTGATTTGTAACAATTTCATATGTATCTTCATTTGAGAGTACATAGGGTTCACCAGCCCTATGGGAAGCTCTCAAGAATGGAATTTTTAAGATATAAGCACAAAGGTTTCAATTAGAAGAATATATAGAACTGCCTTAAGAAACTGAAGCTGATGATATACATTGACCAGATTAAATACTCAAAAGATGAGTATTGAAGATGAAAGAATGGGCAGGTAACAAAAGATCAATGTAAATGAGTATTATGGTTCCGGAAGAATAGTGTCAGAGATACTAAGCTTCAGAATGATCTGAGGCCAGCGACAAATGCTAAGGACAATAAAAAGAACTTTGGCTTTGTTTTTGCTTTTGTTCATTTTCCATAAGGGCAAGAGGAGGATCAAAAGAAGAATCGTATCATGAAAATAGATGATTGTTATTGTACTTCAATTTTTAACTTCCAAGGAGAATGATCTTTTGGATTGGGAAGGATACACACCCTTTTACACACCCACACAAACACATACACAGAGACACAAATACACGGATATATAGAAACACACACATGTATACACATATTGTTGGAGGTCTGCTCCATAGCATTTTGGTTCACAATAGTTCTTGTTGATTCTATGGAAGTGTGCGTTTAACTCAAACTAGAGCCCTGGTCCACATCAAAGTCCAAAGGCTGGCAAAGGCAAACATGGGGAAAAATAATTATGATTGCAACAGGGCTACATCAATGATCCAAAGTTTGGCATTAGCAAAAGGAAAAGAAAAAGCCTCATAGTCTGCAAACCCTGGTGGCATGAGACATTTATCTAGGAGCTTTGTGAATATTTCATTCTTCACATTTTTCTTTTCTTTTTTTCTCCTTTCTTTTCTTTCCTTTTGTTTGTTCCTTCCTTTTATTCTTTCTTTTTTCTTTCCTTCCTTTTCTTCTTTCTTCCTTCCTTTCTTCCTTTTTCTTCCTTCCTTCCTTCCTTCCTTCCTTCCTTCCTTCCTTCCTTCCTTCCTTCCTTCCTTCCTTCCTTGCTTGCTTCTTTCCTTCCTTCCTCCTTATCTTCCTAGAATGGGTCTTCCTGTCTCACCTAGGTTGCTACTCTAGTGATTACTTACAGGCCAGATCCCACTGATGAGCAGCACATAAATTTGTATGTGCTCCATTTCCATTTGGGCATGTTGACTCCTCCTTAGACAGCCTGGTGGCCCCTTTACCCCAGAGTTCATCATATTGGTACTAGGCAGTGCAAATGTCCAATGAGCTAAGCCCACTGCAGTCTTTTGTAGCACAAAAAGCTGAGCTTAAATGACCCACCTGCCTCAGCTTCCCCAGGAGCAGAGATTACAGGTGGGTCCCACCTTCTCCAGCCCTACCCCCTTTCTTCTCTCATCAGCCTTTGCACTTAGCATTAGGATCATAGATTTAGAACTGGGAGGAACCTTAGAGGTCATCTCATCCATTCTCCTCATTTTTCTGAGGCCAAGAGAGGTTAAATGATTTGTCCAAGATCACATAGCTAGTGTCTAATTCCAATATTTCATACTTCTCCTGTCCCTTGCCTCCTGAAACTTTCTAGATGATGTCATCTCCTTCTGCATGCTCATACAGAATTCTGGAGTAGAGAGTTTCCAAAGAAACAGAAACATGTTATAAACATGATATAATATCCCTTATGGAGAGAGAATAAATATGGTTAACAGAGTTGAAACTGAAGATGATTTAAGAGATGGTGAGAGAGTATTTATCTATCCTATCTAAGTTCAAATCATTAGACCCATTGGACCATATTACAGACTTCTAAAAACAAGCCCCAACTGGCTGAGTCCCTGTTGATGATCTCTGAAATATCATAGAGAATAGAAAAGGACTGTTCCTTTAGTTTCAGGTCAGGAGAAGGGCAAAAGTCATCTTGATTTTTAAAAAAGAGAAGAAGATAGAACCTGTAAACTATAAGTCATTGAGCTTGATTTCTATTCCTGGCAAAATCTAGAATAAATTTTTGAAAGGAGAGTTTAAGAGCAGTTAGGAAAGGAAATAGTGATTAAAAGCCAGCCTTGTTTAAACAAACATTGTTTCTCATTTTGGCAGTGTAAACTACTTTATCACTAACCTGGTTACATAAAAGAATGTTGTCAATGTGGTATACTCAGATTTCAATGAATTGTTTGAGAAAGATTCTCATGTTTTCCTTTCTGACAAAAGGGAGATATTTGGAGTGATTGATTGATAGTACAATTCAGAGGCTACAGAGCTACTTAAATGGCCAGTCACTAATGGGGCCATGCCAATTTAGAGGAAGGTCTCTAGTGCAATGTTCTATTGACCTGACTTTGTCCCTGTGATATTTAATGTTCTAATAAACTATTTGAATGAAGTTATAGAGGGTTTGCTTTTCAGATTTTCAGATGACAAAGCTGGAAAGGATAATTTTCCTGAATCAGAATGCAAAGAGAATTTGATGGCACAGTGCAATGGACTAAATATAATACTGCAAAACTTGGCCAATGAAATGGCAGAGCAGTTAATGTTGGGCCTGGAGTTATGAAGTTCTGAGTTCAAATCCAGCTTCGGACACTTATGTGACCCTGGGAAAGTCCCTTGACCACTGTCTGCCTCAGTTTCCTCCTCTGTAAAATGGAGATTATCATAGCACGTACCTCATAATGTTGTGAGGATCAAATGAGACAATATTTGTAAAGAGGGCAAGGAGAAGGGTATGATAACTCTCTCTAAGTATTTTAAATATGGACCTATGGTTGAGGGATTAGAATTGAGCTATTTTGAACTGATGCTGAGTGAAATGAGCAGAACTAGGACATCATTATACACGGCAACAACAAGACTATATGATGATCAATTCTGATGGACATGGCTCTCTTCAACAACGAGATGTTTCAAAACAGATCCAATTGTTCAGTGAAGAAAGCCATATACACCCAGAGAGAGGGATATGAAATGTGGACCACAACACAACATTTTCATGCTCTCGATTGATGTTTGCTTGCATTGTGTTTCCCTTCTCAGATTTTTTTTTTCTGGCAGATCCGACTTTTCTTGCACAGCAAGATAACTAAAAATATCCATACACATATTCGATTTGTCAAGTATTTTAACATAATTAACATGTAGTAGATTTCCTGCCATCTAGGGGAGGGGTGGGGAGTAGGGGGGAAATTTTGTAATAGAAAGCTTTGCAAGGGTCAATGTTGAAAAATTACCCATACCTATGTTTTGCAAATAAAAACCTTTAATTAAAAATAAAATAAAACAAAATCGAGCTGCTTGACTCCAGAGGACAGAAGCAATGCATAGAACTTATGAGGCAAATTTAGGTTAATGTAAACAATATCTTTTTCTTTTTTTTTTTAATAATCAGTACTGTCCAAAAGTGGAATGGATTTCTTCCAAAAATTGCAGATGTCTCTTTGTTGGAGACTTTTGTGCAGAAGCGGGATAATACTTTTATCAGTGGAATTCTTGTTCAGATATGGGTAGAGCTAGGTAACTCCTCAATTCTTAGCTTCTATGACCTGGGTTTGAATGTCGGCTCTACTATTCTATTTCCTGTGGGACCTTGAAGTAGGCACCTCCATGTCTTGGGCCTCAGGTTCTTCAGCTATTAAAAAGGGGTTTAATCTTGGCGATCTCTAAGATCTCTTCTTTTTTTTTCAGGCAATTGGGGTTAAGGAACTTACCAAGAGTCACACAGCTAATAAGCGCCAAGTGTCCCAAATTGAACTAAGAGCCTCCTGCCTTCAGAACTAGTGCTCACTCTATCAACTGAGCCACCTACCTACCCCACTGAGATTTGTTCTAACTTCGAAGCCAATGATTTTATAATCCTTCCAGAGCACCTAGAGGCAGATAGAACTGCATTACCTATCCCTCCAGGGTTGTTGTGAGGATCAAAAAAGATGTTTGTCAAGTGCTTTAGCATAACACCTGGCATGGAACAGATATTTCATAAGTTGGACTATGTGATCTTTTAGGTCCTTTCCAGCTTTAACACCATATGTTTCAATGATTCAATAATTCTCAATTCTTTTAAGGCCATGCTGTAGAATGATGAGGGACTCCGGGGCCTGAAGAGAAGTGTTCTCTATCTCTTGGATAAGGACCACTAATCCTACAGCCTCAGATTTCTTACCACAATGAACAAGTGGCCACATACAGGTGAACTTCATGTAGTAGAGGGAAAGTGTACTAGGCTAATTGTGAACACTGCATTTTAATTCCTGTTTGGCTACTAATTATGTGACTTTGACCAAGTCATTTTACCTCATCTGTGAAAATAAGGATAATACCATGTTTTCTATCTTTGTGGGAGTAGCAAATAGAGTAAAAGATATAAAATGTTTTGAAGTGTATAAAGTAATTTAGTATATGTAAGTCTTGATCAGGAAAGGTTGCATATAGGTGGATTTTTTTTAATAGTTTGTAAATACCACTAAAAATTCTGAAGGGGAGCTCACAGGGAGTCATTTTATAAAACAAAAAGCTACCCTTTGACTTTCTTGCATAGATCTGGTTGGTCAAATTTTGGGTTTACTTAAAGTGGAATCTACCTGTGGTATTAAAACAATTATTTTACTTTGGGGCTAAGTAAGTGTTACATACCAAGCAGCCAAAGAAAAGAACAGTAATTCCCTGAGGCTCTAAACCGACCTAGTACTACATGTTCTTCCAGAAGATCAACAAGATCACATGTACATTCAACTGGCCTGTCCCTTCACAGGGTGAGGAGTCAAACCTGGGAATAATCTCTGGGATCCTGAAAATCTAAATCACATCTTTAGTGGGACTCTTCCCCATTGAGCTAGCAAGCTGCAGCTGTATCACATCTCTTCCGGGGAGCCTGGGCCTCTTCCATTGGGTTACAGAGTTGGAGGTTGGCCTATCACTTGTTCTCTTACCCTGCTTCCTGGAGCAACAAATAGCCATGTGACCTTGGGGACATTATTAATCTCTTGGGGTTGAACCTGTTCGACATAAAGGAAAACATCCCACACCGGGAGTCTGAAATCTGAGTTTAAATTCCAGCTCAGTCAGTTGTGAGCTGTATAACAAACCACTTAGCCTTCTGAACCCTAGCTTTTTCATAGGTAAACAGAAATAATGATACTTATAGTATTTACTTCATGGAATTATGTGTAAGAAAATATCTGGTAAAACTTAAAAATACTTAAAAATGAATTATTGCTATTATTCTCTGGCTTCCTTATTTTTTTTTTTTGAGGGGGTAGGTACAGAGGGAATATGATGTCACTGACATTAAGAACTCTTGACATGGAAATTCCATCCATGGACAAATTCTGTCCCTTCTTCCCTCCTTTTATCCTTCCATGTCTTCCTTCCTCCTTTTCTTTCTTTCTTCTCTCCCTTTTCTCCTCCTCCCCTCCTCCTTCCCTCCTCCTCCCCTTTTCTTTCCCTCTTCCCCTCTTTCTCTCCTTCCCTCCCTCTCTTCCTTCCTTCCTTTTTTCCTTCTTTTCTTCCTTCCTTCCTTCCTTTTTTCCTTCTTTTCTTTCTTCCTTCCTTCCTTCATCATTTATTTATTCATTCATTCATTCATCCATTTATTTTGTTGTCTGTTTTTGTTTTCTCTTTGCTTAACCAGTCAAAACAGAACTATTTCGTGTGTGTGTGTGTGTAGTTGGTTGTATTTATTGAACAGATATTTCTTCTTCTTTAGGTAAGTAAATAATTTAATATTTCTGCCTTTTAAAGAAAGCTCAAGTACCTTTTTTGTGGTCTCAGTTGATTTTCTTGAGGATCATTATCCCTTGAGAAATTCCTGACTCCTGCTCTCACATGGTAGCCTCTTTCTAGGACTCTGTGCTTGTGAAATCCTGGCTTGTTCTGATCCTGACTGATTTTGTTCTAACACTAAGTTGCTCCCAAACAGGTGTGAAGCTGGACCAGACAGCCTCCAGTGGGTAAGAGGACAGAGCCAATTTCATTCCCTCCCCTCTCCCTCCTTTCCTCCTTTGCTCCATTACAACTTTCAGCTGCTTGTTAGTCATATTTTACCTCTGGCTCTCCCCCGCTGACTTATGACTCTTAAGAAACTCCTGTCATTACTTCTTCCTCTCTCAATGGAGTGAATATTGATGGAACAAATGGAGGTCCCCATTTAAAAACTCAACACCTCATCTCTTTACTTCTGTTCACTGATTTGGACCAACTCTAGAAAACCAACAATAGCTGTCAAGATATAATTCAAGTTTGATTTGTTCTTAAGTCTGCCATCTTAAAAGAATATGGTGGCCAATAAATTTCCAAATGGGAGTTTCTCTTATAATTTGGACATATGTATTTCAATCAAATTCATCCTGTAGCTAGAAGTCACAAAGAAATTGAGTTGTAAGATCTTGACTCTAAAGCCAAATGGAACTTCTGAGGTCAGATAGTTTTACCCCCTCATTTTTAATATGAAAAACCTAAAGTCCAAACAGGTCTTGTAGAGAGTAAGTATCAGGAGTAGTAATTGAATCCAGAACCCCTGTCTTTAGGGCCTGTACTGTTTCCATTCTACCATACTGTCTTTATATTTATATAAAGCAAATATTTAAGTGCCTTCTAGATATGTACAAGGATCTATGCTGGATACTAAAGAGGCAAAGTCAGAAACAAAACAGCCTCTCCCTTCAAGTAGTTTACATAAAGGGTTCCCAGATATACCATGTATATAATCACCATTGTACATCTTCTGATAGCACCGATTTCAAATACTCTGTCCTATTCATAAATCAAAAAGAAAAAAAGACAAATAAATTTTATCAGATCATCCTGTTTTGGTTCTGAAAATAGGAATTTTCTTATACGTGGGAGTCTTTTTATGTCTGTGATCTGAAAACCAGCCTAGAAGACTTACCAGGTCAGCTACAAGGAGATAGATTTTTCAGTCACAGCAACTCAAAGGCCGTCTAAGTTATGAGGGGTTGTTATATCTGTGAAAGGAGGCAGCATCCATAGAAGGAAATCACAGGTTGAAATATTGAAGAAACTTAGTTGTTTAGTATCAAGCAGCTTACAAAACACTCCAACAATTATAATCTTATTTAAGAAGTAATTAGGATAGGTATTATTACCTCTGTTTTTACAAATTAAGGAAACTGAGGCTCAAAGAGGTGAAAGTGATTTGGCTTGATTTACTCAGCAAATGGAAGAAGAGGCAGAATGGAGCTTCTCTTGACTTCAGGGAATTTTGTTTCTCCACAAAGATAGATACTATAGTTTCTTCTTCTCTGGTCAGACTTTATTTCATATTCTGTCTATTTAGATCTCAAGACATCTCTTTAGTATGTTTGACAAACTGGGGGAGAGGGAGCTAATTGTCTGTGGAGAGGAGAATATTGAAGTGAATCATTATAGTGTCTTGGACGTCATAAGAAATTTATAAAGGCTTACTGGAAGAGTGGGGTTTCACAGTTCAGCAAGAGATATTTAGACCAGAGAATTTACTGGTTTGGGAGTTCCTAGGGATGTGAACTCTACCTAAGCTTTGAAAACTTGGAATCTGTCCCCAAGTGAAATTGCTGAAACTCTCCTATGTGTTTTTAGTAAGTATAGACATCTGTCTACCTTCAGGGACTTAGACTGAATCCAGTTGGGAAATAGAAATGTCTATTGGATCAGCTATAAAAATAAGCAAGTCTATTTGCTGAAAACCTAAGTGAAATCAGGCAGTATTTCAAGAGATTCAGGCAGTATTTACCCTAAGGTAATGATTTCTGCTCCTGTGGCCTCTTCAAGTATAGGGCTTCTGGTGAATGGGGAAGAAAGAAAATGGAGGGAAAGGTGAAGATGTTTCAGGAATTCATAGAGCAGAGAAGCCCCATCATAAAGTTTAGTTTGAGATCCTGGAATTCAAATTTGTATGCTGCGAGAATCTCCCTAGTATACCTCACTGCCCATTCCTGTGTGAACAGTTTGGTTGTAAAAAGGGGAAAGGGGAAAAAGAACATGGGTAAAACCTAGAAAAATCATCTTGTGAAGAAACACAGCCTGTTATGAGAACCAAAAAGAACACTGTCCCTTAAAGGAATTTAGAGAGGACCTGTTTATTAAGCAGCCAGGATTCTGTTTTGAATATTTGCAGTAGCAATCAAATACTGATGGTTCCAAGAGATAAGACTTTTTTTCAAATGTCCAATCAGGATTTTACCAGTTTGAGAATATGCCTCAAGGTATGTCTTGAGCACCTGCTACTTTTTTGTATCTGATGGAGAACGTACTTGTTGACATGAACTGCATGGTTGGGCTAGTCTATCTGGATGATAATGTTGTCTTTGAAAAAACATAGAACATAGAACACAAGGTGAGAAGAGGAAGCTGGTTGGATCTTATCAATTGGAAAGTGCCTGTTTAGTAGAAAATCTATTGAACAAATGGGTCACATGGTATCTTGGCAAGAAGTGGATGTTGACATAGAGAAGAGAGAAGCAGCCCTCAAATGGCTTAAATTCAAAGAACTAAATCCAGTCAGGATCAGGTCACTCCTGAAAGCACCTTCTACTCTATGAATATTGTGATCTAGGGTGGCCCACATCCAGTGTTCAGTTTCTGCCTCCCATTAGGAAGCATGAAAGACCCTTTAGACAAACCTTCTATAGGTTTCTGATCACACTTCTTATGTTGTGAATGTTTGCTTGCTTGGACTGCTGAAAACATTTTGGTTCTGTTCATTCTTGTCTAACTTCTTGGCTTCCAAACTCTTTGCTTGCTTCTGTTTAGGAACAATGATGTTTTGCTCCTGGTGGCCAGAACTGTATTTAACTTCAGGTAGTAATAGAACTTGAAACCTTAGGGTGTGGATATGGGATTCTGACTGCCTGTTAGGTTCTCTCTTGGTCCCAGTTTTTTTTTCCCTCAAAGGCTCTGTTCTTTTGCTGCCCTTGGCCATGTATGTTAGACTTTTGCTGCTTAGCCTTCACTAAGTACATAGGTGGCACACTGGCTAGAGTGCTGGATTAGATTGCTTAAATTCAAATCTTGCCTTGGATATTTACTTAGCTATGTGAATCTGAGTAAGTAATTTAACTTCTCCATCTCATTTTATTTGCCCATAAAATGGGGATAATATTAGTACCTACTCAGAGGGCTATTATGAGGATCAAATGAATTAATATATATAAACTGTTTTGCTATGTAAATGCTAGCTTTAATTATCTTCAACTGAGAGACCAGCCACTGGGAGACTACCTGAAAACAAGCTATTTAATTGTCCCTCTTTTACAGGTAGGGATTGAACAAAATTGTGAAGTTGTTGAAATTTGACTTTGTTGTCTGCACTTAGCTTTTGTATGCTTTTTTCCCTCACTTTAATCAATAAGCATTTATTTAAAAATCTTTTAATAGTTGATGTTTTGTTTTTCCCAATACATGTAAAAAATTCAATATTCCATTTTTCAAATTTTGAGTCCCAAATTATTTTCCACCCATCCTCCTTTCCCTCCCCATCTAGTAAGAAGGCAAGCAATTTGATAACTCTTAAACATATGTAGTCATATAAAACACATTTCCATGTAAGTCATGCTATAAAAGAAAACATAGACAAGTTTCCTCCATCCCTTCCATCCACAATGAAGAAAGGAAGGAAAATATTTTCTATCACATTCAGTCTCTCCTAGTTCTTTCTCTGGAAATGGATGGCACTTTTCTTCATAAATCCTTCAGAATTGTCTTGGATCATCAAATTGCAGAGAATACCTAGTTTGTTCATAGTAGATATTGCTGTTAGTGTATACAATGTTCTCCTGGTTCTGCTCATTTCACCTTGCATTAGTTCATATAGGTCTTCCCAGGTTTTTCTGAGAATGTCCTGCTTATCATTTCATATATTACAGTGGTATTCCATAACAATCATATACAACAACTTGTTCAATCATTCCTCAACTGTTGGACATCCCTTCAATTTCCTCAATAAGCATTTATGAAGGGGGAAGCTAGAGGGTACAGTGGATAAAGCACTGACAATGGACAGAGTCAGATGGACCTGAGTTCAAATATGGCCTTAGATGCTTAACACTTACTAGCTGCATGACCTGAGCAAGTCACTTAGCTCCAATTACCTCAAAAAATATAAGCATTTATGAAGCACCTAATATGTGCCAGACACTGGGGATACAGAATCAAAGTTTTTCAAAAAGTCCTATTTTCAAAGTCCTTATATTCTATTGAACCATTCTGCTACTGGGGGAAATAATTTTTACAAGTTATTTACACTAAATTATCAGGGATTCTACTCCCATAGATATTCACATTTTGAAGGAATTCTGACGGGAAAGTGAGAATGGGCCTTTTTTTCTTCTCTTTCTATACTATCTTATTTGATCTTTAATTCTCATGAGTTTAATTATCATCTCTAAAGAAATGATTCCTAAATCTAAATTGTATTCAACTCCAGTTTCTATCCTGAAATACAGTTACAAATCATAGACACCCTTTGGACATCTCAGACTGACTATCCATAGACATTTCAAATTCACCATGTCCAAAAGAGAATTCCATATCCTTTTCCCCAAACTTTCCCCTCTTTCCAAATTCTTTATTACTTCTAGGTGCACCACCACCCTCCCAGTCACACAGGCTGAAAGCTTCAGGGTCATCCTTAACCCCTCGCCTCACATATCTAAACTATGGTCAAGTCGTCTCATTTTCTCCTCCATATTTCTCATGCCTCTTTTTCCCCTTTGACTTTATCACTACTCTGTACACACCCCAATAGTTTCATGCCTGGACATGCAATAGCTTTTTAGTCATTCTCCCTGTCTCAAGTTTCTCTCCCCCTTACTTTAATCTGTCCCTCATTCAGCTCCCAAAGGGATTTTGAAAGTGCAGACCTGACAGATCCTCCCTCCTTCCCTGCTCCCAATTCAGTAAAATCCAGTAGCTTCCTATTGTTTTTAGGATCAAATATGAAATCCTCTTTTTGGCAGTCTTAATCTTTTTATTATTCTTACACTATACCCATATACTCTACAATAGGGCTTCTTAAACTTTTTTCACTGGTGACCCCTTTTCACCTGAGAAACTTTTACATGATCCAGGTATATAAATATATAAAATATTTATACAAATCAAACATTTACTGATAATAAGTCATAATTTCACAATCCTCATGCTCAATTACGTAGCCTCATATGGGGGTCGAAATCCACAGTTTAAGAAGCTTTGCTCTGTAATATAGCTATGCTGACCTTGAGGTTCCTCTCACACAATATGCCTGACTCTTGAGCATTACACTGGCCATGATTGGGATGCTTTCCCTCCTCATTCCTGGACTCCCTAGCCTTCTTCAAGATTCAATCTCTCTCCTTCAAGAAGCCTTTCTCAATAAGAACGAAGAAAACATTGTATACAGTAATAGCAATATTGTTTTAAGAATGACTTTGAGCAAATAAGTTATTTTGACTATCATAAACACACA
>JAJPUD010000587.1:188482-219947 GCA_023553655.1 Myrmecobius fasciatus
CTTACAGTCTGTTGTCCCCATCCAAAAAAAAGTCATTTGGGCATGCATTTATCACTTGCATTAAATTAAAACTTTGTGGCTTGTAAATTTTGTGATGCCTCTGGAAATCCTGTATTCTGAGTTACTATCCAGGCACCTCCCCTCCATAAGCTGTCTCAGCACATTCCATGGGGTCCTTCATGCATGTATCCAGTGGCTACTATGGAAGGAGCAATGCTGTCAGTAGCTGGAGGAAATACAGAGGAAGTCAGGATTCCTGAGCTCAAAACATTTGATTTGAGTTAGATGACCTTGGTTCTGCTACCTCTGTGTGAATTTGGGCATATCACTTAATCTCTTTGGGATGTACAATTCCTTTATCTGCATAATGAGAATGTTGGACTAGATATTTGATTATCCTTACTACTTCTATATCAAATATATCTATATATACTTGTATATGAATATATTAATTTTGGATGGGGAGGACTGATCTTAATTTCATAAATCCAAGGAGCTTTCACTGAGAAACTTCTACCCTTGTATATTACAAACATCTTCTGTCATTTAGAGATTCAATTGATTTAGTCAGAGCCACAGAGCCAGTATATGTCAGAAGAAGGGCTTGAAGCCAAATCTTTCCAACAGAGACCACTTCTCTATTCATTATGCTATTTGTTGTTATTCAGTCATTTTAGCTGTGTCCAACTGTGTAACCCCATGTGGAGTTTTCTTGGAGTGCTTTTCCATTTCCTTCTTTAGCTCATTTTTCAGATAAGGAAACTGAGGTAAATAGGGTTAAGTGGTTTGCCTGGGGGTAGCACAGCTAATAAGTATCTGAAGCTGGATTTGAACTCACAAAGTTAAATCTTTCTGATTCTAAGCCCAGTGTTCTCTCCATTGCACCATTTAGCTGCCCTCATTATGCTGTACTACTTCTCAAAATAATATACTGCTTTTCAAATAGTTATATAACAATTTAAATACAAATTAGGGTATGAGAAGGGTGCAAAGCTCTGTGTGAGTTTTAAGAAGGAATAATTTTCCACCAGTGGAGGATGAGGAGAGGCTTAAAGGAGAATTCCTTTAAACTGAGTTTAGAATGAAGACTAAGATATCAACAAGTGGGTAATTGAATTGTAGGCACAGGGAAAAGTGTGAGCTGAGCTGGTGCAGTTTGGAAAGTACTGGATTCATCCAAGAGACCAAGAAGTCTAGTTTAGCATGAGCAAAATGCATATCAAGGCAGTAGTGATAAACCTAGAAAAGTAAACATTAGATTGTGGAGAACCATACATAGAAGATTAAGGAGTCTATGGGGAGCCATTGAAATCAGTACCATCCTACATCACTATTTTAACAAAGATGGATGTAAAGAAAATTTAGTTGGGGTGGAGAAGTGAATAATAGTAGATTGCCATCCCTAGAAACTTGGGTAGGGAGGGAATCAGTTAATAAATATTTTTGAATGTCTGTGCTCAGAAATAAGTTGAGCAGCACAGAGCATTCAAGGGAAAAGATGTCTTTTTTATTCAATCTTTCAATATAGTTGGGAGGATGAGAAATGGATGTATAAAGTCATATAACAATGCAAGACATACGTGGTAATTCACTAATGGTTAAAGACCCATCACAAAATGTTACTAAATATTCACTCAATAAATATTTATATCTTACTATATGAAGATTGTTGCTCTAAACTCCAGGGGAGAAAACACATTTAAATAGGACATTGTCTAATTTAGCATTCAAGTTCTAAATGAATGATGTCTTTATAAAAGGAAGTTCCATGATGGGTTTAGGAAGGAGAAATCATGGGTCTTGAATAGTCAGTCAGGAAATATTCACAGAGAAGGCTTCATTTAACCCTTAGAGAGTGGATAGGATTTGAATATGCAGAGAGATGAAAGGGTATTCCAGGGTGTAAGTGGAGGACAAGAAAAGGAAGTAATAAGGAGGTAAATCCCTACCTGAGCGATTTAGAGGAGAGATAGGTATTTCAGGAGGTTAGCTGGGGGGCAGCATGAGCCCCAAAGGCATGGAAAGGAGTCCCATGCTCTATAAAGCTAAATTCCTTTGCAAATTCACTTTTCCCTTCTGGTTTTCATGCCATATCAACAGATATTTATCAAGCACTTACTATGTACAAAGTATTGTGGGAAAGAGATGACAGCCTTCATCTCAATACATAATAGGATGATTTACTGGCAGGACAGGTGAAAAAAGACTAAAATGTATTTTCCTGACTTATCTTTCTTTTCCTAGTCATGAGTAGTGTGCTGTATTTAGCTTCAGGAAGACATGTTTCAATCCCACTTCTGATACTAGCAGTGTGCCCCTAAGGAAGACATTTAGATTCTCTGAACTTTAATTTCCTCATCTATAAAATGGGGATACTATCTCTAGAGTCTATCTCCCCAGGTTGTAAGGGATGTAAAACACTTAGCGAAAATTAAAATGATCTCTACTCAGGAAGGCTTACTTATGGAAAAAAATATATATCTAAACATCAACCAAGAATACCAAAGCATTGCTTCATTTTTTTAAGAAGCTCAAAATAAAAAAAATAAATAAATAAAAATATTGATCCAGATTTAGAAGGAGACAAGTAACAAACTTCTTCATTGATACTTCCTCCCCATATCCCCTACTTTTTTTCTTTCTGTTTTTCCACTGCTTCCTTAGACCACTTAGTATCAAGGGAACATACCTACCTGATGCAGCTATGAAGTTTATAGATCAAACCTCTCCTTCCTCCCTCTTACCCTATCTCTGAGATATAATATGTAAAATATTCTCTTTACAAGGATGTCAAGGAGCTGCCAGGCCTTCCACAACCAAGGTGACATTTGACAGATCCTCAATTTGGTAGTAATGGGTAGCTTTGACTAACAAGGAATTAATTGCAGTTGTTATTCTTTACAAGCTCTTTGGGCTTTCATAGATCAATGGGCGGCCTACTCTCTCCTTAGAAGAAGGGGTGATAGAGCTTGCACCCATTTCATTGCTGTAGAAAACTCCTGAGTGAGGAAACCCCCTTTCCCAATGCAATTTGGCACCTTCTTGGTGAATTAAAATCTTAGAGGGTTGACTAGTGCCCTGAACAATTAAATGACTTATCCAGTGTCACATGCCAGTATGTGTGGCGTTCTTGGGATCTAAACTTAAACCTTCCCGATTCCAAAGCCCGCTCTCTCCACTCCTCCACAATGCCTGTGAAGAAAGCTTACAGTAAATGTCTATAGAACAGCAAGGCTAGAATCATCACACCTCGACTCCTTTGCACAAAATTAAACCTAAGTCCTGGCAAAGAAGCTTGGGATTTCCCACCTTATTTAGGAGAATTAAATAGGTAGCTTACATAACCTCAGAGGTGGAGAGAGGCTGAGGTCATTATTAGGACCTGACAACAGATGACAGCTCAAAGATCCTACCCTTCCAATTGGGATAGACGCTATGCTTCCTGAATAATGTTAGCCAAAAGTTCACCTTACCAATGCATGTTTACTTCCTGCCAGCTACCCCAGGGGAACTTTTTCTTACCATCCCAGCCCTCAGAATTCTCTCACCTTTAGCTATAATGACTTGCTCCAGGAAAAAGTTTTTTCAGGCAATTACATTCCTAGAGATTTTGGACTCCATTTAATTTTTTAACTCAGTGATCTGAGCTAACTCCTGGGCCCAGGTAAATACTCTTTTGAACATGATTAGTACAGATATCTCCTTACCACTTCTTGGATGATAGGGTCTCTGGTTCAAGGGACTAAGGTTCCTATACTAGAAATACCTGTCCTGGTAAACCCAGTCTATATTCTAAAAGACTGAGGGCTCTGCAATTTGGAACTATGCTCAAAAAGTTATCAAACTGTGCATACCCTTTGACCCAGCAGTGTTTCTACAGGGCTTGTATCCCAAAGAGATCTTAAAGGAAGGAAAGGGACCCACATGTGCAAGAATGTTTGTGGCAGCCCTTTTTGCAGTGACAAGAAACTGGAAACTGAATAGATGCCCATCAATTGGAGAATGGCTGAATAAATTATGGTATATGAATGTTATGGAATATTATTGTTCTATAAAAAATGACCAGCAGGACGATTTCAGAGAGGCCTGGAGGGACTTGCATGAACTGATGCTGAGTGAAATGAGCAGAACCAGGAGAACATTATACACAGCAACAAGATTATATGATGATCAATTCTGATGGACATGGCTCTCTTCAACAATGAGATGATTCCAGTTGTTCAGTGATGAAGAGAGCCATCTACACCCAGGGAGAGGCCTGTGGGAACTGAGTGTGGACCACAACATAGCATTTTTATGCTTTTTGTTGATGTTTGCTTGCATTTGTTTTCCTTCTCAAGTTTTTTTTTTCTTTGTAGATCCGATTTTTCTTGTGCAGCAAAATAACTATAAATATGTATACATATATTGGATTTATCACATATTTTAACATATTTAACATGTATTGGACTAGGAAGGAGGGAAAAATTTAGAACAGAAAATTTTGCAAGGGTCAATGTTGAAAAATTACCCATGCATATGTTTTGTAAATAAAAAGCCTTAATTAAAAAAAAAGAGGAAAAAAAAAGACTGAGGGCTCTGATCTTCCTGTGTTCAGTGTCAGGCTGGGTAAACATAACCACCTGCTAGTTTTATATCAAAGATCCCCAGCATGGTAATTATGTGCAATTTGTGATATGTCTACCCAAGACAACTAAAACTTCTGATGTATCATCTGAAAGAGCATTTCACTGATCCAGAGAAAGTATCCAATTCAGGGCAGCACTTCTTCCCTGCTCCAGCATCAGTTCAAAATAAAACAATTTTTGCTAGGTTGATTGAATAGTCTAATGATTTAGTTTACAAAGAACTGTGATTTGGCTTCATCTTCCTGAAAGACAATCTAGTATTATAAAATAAGAGATATAAAACTGTAGATACTTTTTGATGCAATGATCTGACTGCTAAAACTATGCCTTGTGGAGATTATTGAAAATAAAGAACTTTCTTGTGGTTTTTCCCTTTTGTTCTGATTTTTCTATTTCAACATGACTAATATGGAACTATGTTGAACATGCCTGTACATGTATAACCTATATTAGATGACTTGCTGTCTTGGGAAGGGGGAAGGAAAGGAAGGGAAGGAGAAAAATTTGGAACTCAAAATATGACAAAATGAATGTTGGAAACTATCTTTAAATCTAATTAGGAAAAAATAAAATACTATTAAGTGAAAAAATTAAACAAACATGGTGCTGATACCTTAAAAAGTAAAAGTATCTACCTAAAAATGAATAATTTTTATTATATAAAATTTTAAAAGGTTTCACAAAATAAACTAGTGTAGTTAAAAATAGAACAAAAACAGGTAATTGGGTAAAATCTTTGAGAGTATTTTCTCTGATACACTGGTTCCATTTCCAAGACATAGAAGGAATTGATTCAAATACACAAAACTAAGGGCTATTCCCCAATAGATTAATAATTCAAATTCACAAAACTAAGAGCTATTTCCCAATAGATAAAGGATATGAACATCTGTTTTCAAAGAAAGAAATAAAAATCAACAACCATTTGAAAAAAATGCTCCAAATCACTAATAATTAGAGATAAGATTCCACCTAACATCTCTCAGATGGGCAAATATGACAGACAAGAAATGAAAAAGACCTGGGTTGGAGGAATTCCTGAAGACCACATTTGGGGTTTTCTTGAGAAACACTGAAAAGGTTGCAAAATCCTACTCTCCAAGGAAAACCTATGAATCATTCTTCTGTTTAGCTATAATAATAATTATTGTTATTTTTGACAAAGCAATTGGGATTAAATGGCTTGTCCAGGATCACACTGTTAGTAAGTGTCAAGTATTTGGGGCTGGATTTGAAATCAGGTGCTCTTGACTTCAAGTCTGATGCTCTCTATCAACTAGGTTAAGAAGTCCTGATTTATTCAAAGGAAGAAATCCAAGCTATCAAAAATAATATGTTCCAAATCTTTAATATTTAAATGAATGAATATTTAAACAATTCTGAATAATTGAATGAATCAATGGATATTTAAACAATTCTACCTCAGATGCATAATACTGGTGAAAATGACAGAAGGAAATGATAAATATTAAAGGAGAAGAAATAGATATACTTATACATTATTGGAGCATTGGTATGCCCAATCCATTTCTTCTCCAATCCATTTAACCACTACAATGATTTTTCCAAAACCCAGGTCTAATCATTTCAAACTTTTCCCCCACCCCACAACCACTCCAGGAACAAATAAAAAAAATGCATTCAATTTTATAACACATCCCCCTTCTAATTTTACAGTCTTCTATCATCTTATTCCTCATTGTATACTCTTCAATCCAGTTACACTCAGTCTCTTAACTCTGGGTATTATCTCTGCCTGTCCTTTAAGCCTGGAGCATTCTCTTCACCTCTGCTCCAATTGCTGATCTCTTTGGCTTTCTTTTAAATCCCAAATTAAATCCAATCTCCTAGAGGAAGTCTTCCTTAACCCTGATTAATTCCAGTACTTTTACTCTTTTAATTATTTTCCATTTATCCTATATATAGTTTTCTTTGTTTATGTTTGTTTACATGTGCTTTCCCCCATTAGATCATAAACTCTTTGAGGATTGGGATTGTCTTTTGTCTCTTTTTTTGTATTTTCAGAACTTGAGCTGGATAAATGCTTATTGATTGATTGATTGATGTGAATTGGTCCAGGTATTCTGGAAATCAATTTCAAACTCTATCCAAAAAGTTTTTAAACTGCACTTGCCCTTTGACCCAGTGATATCATTCATAGATTTATATACCCAAAAAGATCAAATATAGAGGAAGAGGATCTATATGAACAAAAATATTCATAGTGCTTCTTTTTGTAGTAGCACAAAATGGGGAAGTAAAAGGGTAAGCAGATTGCCATATATAAATTGCCATATATAACAATTGCCATATATAAGTAGAATGAAATAGTATTATTCCATAAGAAATTATAAAACAGTTTTAGAGGAAATTGGGAAAATATGTTCTTAGGCAGAGTAAAGTGAGTAGAACTAGGAGAACAATATATATAATAATATTATAGAGAAAAATAACTTGGAAACACTTTAGAACTCTGATGAAAATGATAAAACCATGAGTTCAGAGATTAGAAGACAAATAATGCCATCTACTCCTGCCAGGAAGACAAGGACTTAAAATTCCAAATGAGATATATTTATTTGGACATGACTAATGGGAAAATTTGTTTTGCTAAGTCATTAGTACTTATTATGAGAGATTTTATTTTGTTGTTCACTTGGAGGGGAGATGTTAGTGAGAGGGAGAAATAAATGATTGTACAAATAAGTTCAGTTTAAAAAAAAGCTTTCAAAAGAAGAACAAGAACAAGAAGCTCTATTCTAGTCTTACATTCCAATTTTATAGTTAAGAAGAAGAACCTTGTCCAATATGTCTAAGATCTCAGCAATGGAGTTGGCAGGAGAACTTGGGAGAGTAGAGATACTCCTTCTTCCTTCTTTTTTCCCTAATAATATTTTTGTGCAATTACATGTAAAAACAATTTTTAATATTAAAAAAAATTTGGGGTTCCTAGTTTTCTCCCTCTCTCCTCCTTCTCTTCCCTCCCCAATACATTAAGCAAGCTGATATAGGTTATATATATGTAATCATGTAAAACATTTCCCTATTAGTCATTTTATGGAAGAAAATTTGAACAAGAGACAGACATACAGACAGAGAAAGGGAGAGGGAGGAAGGGAAGGAGAGAAGGAAGGAGAGAAGAAAGGAAGAGAAGAAAGGAAGAAAAGAAGGAAGAAGAAAGAAAGAAAGAAAGAAAGAAAGAAAGAAAGAAAGAAAGAAAGAAAGGAAGGGAAGAAGGAAGGAAGGAAAAAGAAAAAAGAAGGAAGGATGGAGGGAGAACAAAAGGAAAGAAGGGAGAAAGAAAGAAAAGGAAGAATAAAATAAAGTTTTCACAATCAGTACTAATAGTCTAGCAAAGCAAATTTCTACATTCGTCATGTTGAAATGTGTATATCTCACTTGGGATTTTAAATCCCTCTTCTTCTTTGCCATGTTATTTTTCAGTCATGTCTGACTCTCCATGATACCATTTGAAATTGTCATGGCCATTTCTGGAGTAGTTTCCCATTTCCTTTTTTTAACCTCATTTTACAGATCAGGAACCAAGATAAACAGGGTTAAGTGACTTGCTAGGGTCATACAGCTAGTAAATACCCGAACTCATAAAGATTATTCTCCCTGACTTCAGGCTCTGTACCAAGCTCTCCTGGTCTGGGAAACCTCTTCAATATTCCAAAACTTATTTTGAGGTATTTTTCTGAGGTAATTTTGGAGAATTCAGCTAAGTTTCTGTCTCATTCCACCATCTTGGCTCTGGAAATCCATCTTCCTTCCTTCTTTAAGACAGAATCTATGGTGTGCCTCTGATTTCTATTTGCTCTGTTTGGATGATGAGTGTACTCATTATTTGTGATGATTTTGCTTAATTTGCATTTGAGGGGCAGAGGGGCAGGACGGAGAAGTAACAAGTAGGATCAAATTTTTGAGTGTAAGTAGCACTATTTTCTCCTTTAAGGGATAGTGACTAAGAAAGTAACATGATCTTAAAAGAATAATTTCCCCCAGACTAGTGATATACATGGGGACAAATGCATTTAATTCTAGTCCTATCTCCACTCTCTGAGGAGAGAAGAGTGGTCAGGCTTGTCGCCTTTTCAACTACTTTACAGCAGTAATCAAAGTTTCTCTTGAAAAGAGGCTGATGAGATTCCAGAGATCTCTATAAACGTCTTCCTTTAGGGAACTTTTATATGAGTCTGTGTAGAAATAGATATAATCTATATGGAAACATATACATACTTCTTTCCTTTCATGCCATATTCAAATGAGGAGATGCAATGCAAAGAATCTAATCTATATCTATTAGTTTCTTCTGATTTCCCAGTGAAAACTCCTCACTTTCAAAATAACATCCACTGGTTTCCCTTTGATTGCACCATCACTGCTTCAGTTATAATATCCAACACATGCCACATGTGAACAACTTTCTGACTTCTGGGACCCCTAACATTCCTGCAGAAAGTAATCAATGCTTTCCCTTATGCACTGTTCTATGCTAGCAAGAGCCTTGGGGCTGTCCGTTCCACTTTTGGATAACTCTAATCATTAAGAAATGTTTCCTTCCATGAAGTCTAAATCTGACTCTGGGAAGCTTCCACCCACTGGTGGAAGTGCTGCCCTCTGAGACCAACCTGACCAAGTTCAATCTCTTTTCCACATGATTGCTGTTGTGAAAGGAAGCTGGGAAACTGGAGATTTAATATTTACTCAAACACTTTAAAGCTCCAGGCTTCTGACAGTATATGTGTGTGTGTGTGTGTGTGTGTGTGTATATATATATATATATATATATATATATATATATATATATATATATATATATATAGGGGTGGGGGAGTGAATGCCCTCACCATATGGATTACAGTCCTTAAACATTTGGATATATATTCTTCAGAATTTTTGACTGAAAAATACATCACATCTTCTGATAAGAAAGTTGTAATAAAATTATAAAAACCAAAATGAAGCATTTGACAGTGGGATGACAAAAAGACAAAGGGATCACACAATCTAGGGTTTTCCTAGGTCTCAGGCAACCATTCTTCTGAGTCCAACTGTAAGCTGTCAGTAAGGATAGAATTTTTTTTTTCTTATAATGGTGGAGTGCAAGCTTTTTGAAGGCAGTAACTACTTTGTTTTTGTCTTTGTATGTAATAGATGTAAAAATATTTTTATTTGGACTGAGCTTTCCAGAAGTGTATAACACCCATTATTATGATGCTTGATTCTCACAATTAATGAGGGAATATATTGTCATACTGTCTATTCTATAGGTGAGGAAATTGATTTAGTTTATCCTGAGGTCTAATTTATTGCCCAGAGTCACACAGTACATCTAGTTCAATATTTTCCTATTATTTAATGTTTGGGAGTATTGGCCTTCCAGAGTTTAATAAACCAAAACATGATTTTTGACCTGTGGTCTTGTCATTGATTGGATTGACTGGTTACACTACTTTTTACTGGTAATATGTATCTATATCTACACATATACATGTGTATAACTATATGTATACAGATATACATATATGCATGTCCCTATAGGTATATTTCTACATATTATATATATACATATGCAAATCTATATCTATATATACCTATCTACATATATTGACATGTATATGGATATACACTTACATATATGTAGGTCTATGTCTATGTACACTTACATGTTTTAAATATTGAAAGGAGAGGTGATGTATCCTTTTGTGGGAAGTCTATTTCAGCTTTACTTAGAGAAGTCTATGGAAACTGGAGGACCAGATGAATTTATATTGTGGATAACTGCTGACATGACAGAAGAGAATTAGCTGGCCATTTAAGAAAGACAGAAACTAATAGCAAGGAGATAATTAGGCCACAAGACATTTCTTCATCCCTTCCATGGATCTCCAAAGGGAGAAAAGGAAAATCCTAATCAGTTTAGATTGGAGCAGAAGGGTGGAAAGAGATTATATGATGAAGAGGATTGGGTTTGAGCAAGAATGAAGAAGATTCTATAGGAAGAGGAAATAAGGATGATTGATTACAGAAAAGAACTTCCTTTGCTTACTGTATAGTTTCCCTGTGTGCTGGGTATATGTCCTTGGTGAGAGAAGTCAGTTCCTGCAATTTAAATTCTGTGGCATTACAGAATCAACAGGAATCCTGTTTTTGAATGCTATTCAGGGTAAAATAGTAGAGAACACTATTTCAAAACTGCCTCCTGAAAGCATGCAAATCAGGGAACCATCACACCTCTAAAAGGAAGTGCTCAGAAAAAAAAAAAAAAAAAAAGCCTTGGATCTAGGAGTTAGTTACCATTAATGAGGCCCTATACCCTGGGACTGATTAGTAGCATTGTAATATAGTGAAAAGGAGTCAGGAGACTTGCATTCAAATCCTAGCTTTGCCATTTAGCTGTGTTAACTTAGACAATTTATTTAACTTTTCTGAGTCTCAGTTTCCTCATCTATAACATGAAACAGTTGGTGACCTTTATCTATATTTCTAAGTGGATTTTATTGCTTTTGGCGTGAGGATCAGACTCAGATAAACTTCAGGGCTTAGAAAAGGCATGGCTGCATTATCTGGGTTTTCTAGGAAGTTTTCTTGACATGGCATATCACTAAATGTTCCCATTGATTGCTGAGTAGTGGGGAAGCAGCTGTGGAGCAGGTTTTATGTCCATACTTCTCTCTCCCAGTTCTTATGCATTGTAGTTATGCTCAGTATTTCTATTTGAGGTGGGCTGAGTTTATGATGATAAAAGGTATTCAGATATAGTCTCAGCTGCATTTCTGATGTGGTGATTGTGCTGAGATTGCCTCATCCTCAGGATATGTTTCAGAGAACTTGAAATGTAACAGGAACAACAAAAGTGAAGGTGTAGAAGTAAGAGAAAGCATTGCATGTAGGAAAAGTGGATGAAGAGATGGCTCATCATGATAGTGCTCACAGGGGAAAGGCACCAGATTTCAGCCTTAACCTTCAATTAAGATGTGTCCAGGGATAGAAGTTTGATATGAGGGCTGTTTCTGATATATTTCAAAACATTTTCCTCATTCCATTCTTCAGAGAGTGTCATAGATTGAGTGCTAAATGGTGCATTTGGAAATTAAAATTTGTAAAAGTCCATCCTGTCAGGCTTTTCTCCAGTGACCACCATGATTGCCTGAAGATAAACTGAATCCCTAAAAGTTCAATTATAATAGATTTCTAGATTAAGTAAACTGAAACAATAATATCTCATTCATTTAAATATTGCCAGTATAGAATGTAGAATGATTCAAGGGAAGGTTGAAGTTCACTTTTGCATTGTTTGTTATGAAGAAAAGCCTTGCTAAACAAATGATTACTATAAGCAACAATAATAATTATTAATAGCCAGGAATGATGAAAATATAGAAGAATGGAAGGACTTATATGGATTGATACAGAGTGAAGGAAGCAGAATCAAGAAAACAATATAAACAATAACTGCAACAATATAAATGGAAAGATTAATCACAAATTAATTGAAAATGCATATTGAAGAATTATGAAGCACAAGCATTGTCCCCAAAGAAAAGATATGACAAGACCTCCTTCCCCTAATATTATTTTTATAGAAGTGGGAGGTCCACAATATGGAACACTGTGCATATTTTCAGTATATTGATTGGTTTTGTTGATTTTTTCTTTTTTTGTCATTTAAAAATATGGTTACATTTGATGGCTCTCTGAGAGAAGAGAAAAGAAAGGATAAGGGGAGAAATTTAAGCAATATTAAAATAAAAGGAAGCAATACAAGGTTGTTGTTCAGTCATGTGTCTGATTTCATTTTCATTTGGGATTTTCTTGGCAAAGATACTAGATTGGTTTGCCATTTACTTCACTAAATATCTATGGCTGGATTTGAACTCAGATATTCCTAATTCAAGACATTGAACTCTATCAGCTGTGCCAGCTAGCTGCCTACTTTGACACTTTGTTAGGCCATATTAACGTATGCCTTTCAAAGTAACAACATGGTCTTTCTTTAAAATCACTCAGTGACTAAGACTTCTCACTAATTTAGATTACTTCTTCCAGTTAGCCCAGATCAGTAATAATAACTCTGACAGAATAATTTTGTCTCGGGGGTGAGGGGAAGGAACCTGACTTGGTTTTTATCTATGCCTGACTACATTCAATTTTCATCTAAGCCTCTTCTCTAAGAAAACATTATTCTATCCCATACTTAATGGGATTACACTCATTCATGTATCCAAATTTGCTAGGCTTGGACACATTCTGACATGATGACAGAGAGCAGCTGCCTCAGAGTTATCAAGTAATGGTAAGAGAAGCACTGCCATGTCTACTAAGTGGTACAATGTATAGAGAGCTAAACTTGGAATTAGAAAGATGTGGATTCAAATCCTACTTTAGATACTTAGGAGGTGTTTGATTCTGCGCAAGTCATTTAATCTCTGTCACATTTTCTTCACCTTTAAAATGAGATATTTGTCTTCACTTTTGGCACTAAATCTATGGCTTTGTGAGTTTATTATAATACACAGGATGAGATGAATGACGTGTCTATACTATGCACTTTTGACTTTCCCTGGGTCACAAGTTGGGAAAGGAGAAATGGGAAGGATTATAATGGGGGAGATCACAACCAGCATGGCTTCTTTTGCAAATGTTTTGTTATTTTGGTGATGGTGCTTTGAGGATGTTAAGGGATGAAATTATCAAAAGGGAAAGAATGAAATTCCTCAGGGTCTAACAGTTGTGGTAGAATTGTGGCTCATTGTCCCAATCTTGTATTTTTTTTATATCCATTCAAAAAAAGTCAGGAATTCTGATAGACCTAATGCCTCCCAAACCAAGATCTTCTCAAGAGAGAGAAAGCATCAAGTTCTCAGAGGAGAGAAGTCACCCACATTCATATGAACTCAAGTTATGTCCCAAGTAGTCTTCACATGCGCTTTTGAAAATACTTCAGATTCTTCCTCTCCATTGAGGTCTGCCTGTCCTCAAACCCAGATTGCTATCTTGAGACTTCAAATCTGGACCAGGGAAAGATATTGTTTCCCTCCTTGGTCTCCTTGTACTTCTTCCAGGACCTCATCCCTGAGTTCTCTGAATTGGGGAGGGGGAAGCTGATAGAGAGGCAGAAAGCCCAGAAAGATTCTATCCTCTGATCTATTTATGCCCAAGATCCTACTTAAATTTGAGCTGTAGATTATGAATCCTGTTTGTTTCTGCTACAGTAAACTCTGTGATGTCTCACATTTGGTGCTGCTCTGAATCAGTCATTTATCCTGCTTTGTATTCTGTTGTTCATTGGAAGGGGATCTTGTAGTTGGAGGGAGTCTGACAGTTTCTTAATGTAAGGGGGTCGGAAGAGCAAAATGTAACAGAATTGTTAGCTTCAAAGGGATGCCTAGAGGATGTGACTCTAGACAGGGGTGCAACTACCCCACTATTGATCTGTCTCGTTTTAAAAGAACATGAGGATTGTATTTCAGTATTCCTGAGTCTTGTAGATTTGAATGATGCCCTAGTCTTTGTTTACTGGTCAAAGGAACATGTGACTCTCCCTCACACATCCTGACACTCCCTCAGAAGAAATGAATAATGAAGCTCAATGGCTTGCCCAAGGCGCCATGGAAAAAGACGTGCATCATCTTAATGGTACCTTTGTAGATGTCTGGCTAGATCTGAGGGTCTCTTCTACATGAACTCTCCAGCAAGTACTGTATGTAAGCTATTCCTGGCATGTTCCACAGTACAAAAACACGGTCCATCTTTGCTGGGAGACATAGAGAGGTTGAAAAGTCAAGCCCATTGGAACAAACCTTGGGTTTGGAGGTGAGTCAAGTGCTTATGCAAGTCTGAGATCTCCCTCAGAGAAAATCAGGAATACAAGCAAAACACACACAGTATAAGGGAATTTGGAGATAAGGATAAAAAGAGAACAAGATCTTTCCAGTACATACCGTCTTTATGCGAAGGGCAGTATTTATTGTGCAAGCACATGTCCTTACAGGGAGGAAATCTGCTGCAAGGACTTCATCACCTGGGATAACCTTTGGTGGAGTTTCAGAGATGTGCTTTTAGGCTAGATCAGGGAGAAGGAGCTGGGGTTCAATTCACGAAAATCTACAAAGAGGCAGTGTGATACAGTAGAAAGAGCACAGGCTCCTAGTCAAAGGTTAGAATATTGGTACTTATGACCTGTGTGAACACAGGCAAGTCACTTGGCTTGAGGGAGTTGGACAGATGACCTACAAAGTCCTTTCTGAGTCTAGTGTCATGATCATTTAACCTTGCAGGGACCAAAGCAACCCCCTAAGACTCTTTAGTTGCAAAACAATTGTAGATTTGTATCCATAAAAAAATTTACATCCATTTTTCATGAAGAATTTTCCAATTCCCATGAAATTACAAATCCAATCCAAAAAAATAAAAATATGAGCCAATGGGATTCTGCTATTCGGTGGTTACGATGAGGGGAGTTGGGGTTAGAAAGTGATAATTTAGACAGAAAACATGGGAAGTCTATGCCTATGTCAGTACTAGAAGAGGAAGTGATAACAGGAAAGATATATTTATTTAGAAAGATACATTTTATAAAATACATTTTAATTACATCTTTTGTTTTTGTATTCTCTATAATTTCCTCCCTGTATTCCTCTGCTTTCCCCTCCCAGAAAGCCCTTATAACAAGAATATATAATTGAGGTATCCTACTAGATAGAACACAGAACTTGGAATCAGGAAGGCCTGAGTTCAAATCCTTCTTCAGGCACTAGCTGTGTGAACATTAGTAAGTCACGTAATCTGTCTGCAAAATGGAGCCTACACCCCTATCTTCTAGGGTTATCATGTTGCTCAAATGACTTAATATATGTAAAATCTCTTTATAAACTTTAAATGATATTTAAATGCTAGGTAATAATAATGATGATAAAAATGAAAAAAAAGTAGGAGAAAAAAATTCCACAAAACTAGTAAATACATGGGAGGGAAAAATAGATATTATATACAGTGTGAACCTTAATCTCCACAAAGGAGTGGCTGGGAGATGTCTTCTTATATCTCTTTTTTAGTACCAAGTTTGTTCCTGATAATTTGGTAACAAATAATTTTGTTTGTTGTCTTTCCATTAACATTGTTAGAGTTATTGTATATTGATTTTCTGCTTCTGCTTGCTTTACCTTGCAGTAGTTCATGCTTCTATGTATTCATCATATTTATTTCCACAGCACATTATTATTCCATGATATCCACATATTAAAATTTGCTTAGTCATTCCTAATCAATGAATATTTTGACTCCTTTTCTTTGCTACCACAAAAGGAGCTGCTATAAATATTTTACTGATCATGGAACCTTTCTTGTCAAAGATTTCCTTGATTCATACATATATATATACACATATATGAATATGTGTATATATGTAGATGTCTAGCATTACAATAACTGGATGAAAGGATATGGCCATTTTAACTACTTTATTTCAATAATTTCAGATTTCTTTCCAGATTGGTTGTAGTAATTCATAGCTTTACTAACAGTATAATTGTGTACTTGAATTTTGAAAACACCTCCAAAATTGACTTCCCACAGGCACTGTACTAGGCAATAAGAGTATTAATACAAAGGATGTTAGAATCCCTAGTCACAATGAATTTATATTTGAATGGGAGAGAGAATACTATATATATATATATATATATAATGTACACACAAACACACAGGTGCACACACATGTACATATATTTATGCATACATGCATAGAGACATGCATGTTTGTGATGGAATTTTATTTTTCTTGCTTTCCTGGGGGAGAAAAGAGGAGGGAGGGAAAGAAGACAGATTTTTATTTGAATTTTTAAAAATTTTAAGAGTTGAGACCTCATTTTCCAAATTAAATTTTTACTGATCTTCCCAAATTTTAGTTTCTTCTTGCAATATCTGTGTGTGTGTGTGTGTGTGTGTGTGTGTGTGTGTGTAGGTGTGTAGTAAAGGTTTCATTCAGAAATTGGTGCTTGAGCTGCAACTTTATTAAAATTAAAAAAATTCAAATAAAAATCTCTCTTATCTCTCTCCCCTCTCCCTTCTCCCTAAGAAAGCAAGAAAACCAAATCCCATTTCAAACATGCACAGTCAAGAGAAACAAATTGCAACATTGTCCATGTTTCAAATTCTATACTATGAATCCATCAAATCTCTGGAGATAGGTTGCATGTTTCATAATGAGCCCTCTAGAATTGTGGTTGGTCCTTTATATTGAGCAAAGCTCTGAAGACCTTCAAATTTGATTGCCTTTGCAATATTATCATTATTGTGCAAATTGTTCTCCTGACTCAGTTTACCTTATTTTGCATGAGTTCATAAAAATCTTTCTTGTATTCCAGGAAACCATCCCTTAGACCATTTTTAACAGTATGATAGTTTCTCTCATATTAATATACTATTATTTGTTCAACCATTCTATAATTAATGGACACTTCCTCAGTTTCCAATTCTTTGCCACCACAAAAAACAACATGTTTGTACATATGAATCCTTTACCGCTTTCTTTGGAGGAATAGACATAGTAATGGTTTCAACGAGTCAAGGATAATTTCAAACGATTTTCTGGAATGATTGGATCATATTATAGCTCCATCAATAGTACATTAATGTAGTTACATTTCTACAAGTTCTCTTGCATTTCACATTTTCTATTTTTGTCAACTTTGTCTATTTGATGGGTGTGAGGGGGAACTGCAGAGCTGTTTAAATCACATTTCTTTATTGTTGATTTAAAACATTTTTCCATATGGTTGCTGAATTTCTTCTTCTGAAAATTGCCTATTCATTAACTCTGACCATTTATCAACTAGAGAATGGCTTTTATTTTTCATGAATTTAAATCAGTTCCATATATATCTTAGAATTTAGACCTTTATCCTAGACACTTTCTACGTAAACTTACCCCCATTTCCCTGTGTCTCATAGTTTTAGCTGTTAGGTTTTGTTTAGGCAAAACTTTTCATTTATATAATCAGAATTGTCCATTTTACTTCCTGTCACCTTCTGTATCTCTTGTTTGACATAAACTCTTTCCCATCTGTAGATATGACAGATTTTTTTATTCTTCTCTTTTGTTTATGATGTAACTTTTTTATATATGTCATGTACCATTTGGAATTTATCTTGGTGTATGGTGTGAGATATTGGTCAATACCTAGTTTCTACCAAACTGCTTTCCAATTTTTCTGAAACATTTTTTTTTATTGTGAATTCTTGTCCTAAAATGTCCTAAACTGTAGGGTATCCTGAGCTGCCTCAAATGAAAAAAAGGTGGAGGTAAGGAAGAAAAGCATCCCAGATGTACAAAAAGATGTACAAAAGCATGAAATTGGACTTACATGAGTAAGAAACATAGAAAAAGATGGCTTAACTATATTGTAGTATCTGGAAATAAGTACCATTCCAGTGAGACAATGGTAACTGTGAAAGATACCTATGACTATGGCATGCAACTTTCTCTATGGATGTGAAAATGTGCTTATAATAACAAGAAATCATCTGGAATGAGAGGTGATATGTTATTTAACTACTTCATATTTGTCTGAAATTCAGTCTGCATTCTGGTATGTCTTTCCAACCAATGTTCCAGGCACTGTGCCACGAACTGAGGATTAAAAAAAAAAAGAAAGAAAAAGAAAAAGAAATTCTTTAAAGAGTTTCAGCCCTCAAGGAGCTTCTCTTCTGGTATGAGGAGATAATATGCAAATTTACAGAGTTGTTAGAATGTATTAGAGAGAAAATTCCAGCATTGATGGTTGGTGGGGAGGACTGGGCTCACGAAATGCTTCCTGCAGAAGTCAACAAGTCTCTGTGACCTGGGAGATGAGTCTCTGATCCTCAAAGCTTTCTTCTTCTTCTGACTTTTCTGATACTCATTACACTCCCCTTCACGAAGGAATTTATCCTCCATGACTCATAACAAATATACAATTTGCTCCAAGGTTAGCTAGCACATTAAGTCTATGTTGCTTTTAAGAATTTTTAGCTTAGCTCTCTGAAAAAAAATAATGTTATTCTTTTAATATCACAGAATTTAAAGATCATATGATCTAACCTTCTCTTATCACATCTGGGGAAACAGGATCTCAGAAATATTATATGACTTCTACAGAACGTTTCATAGACTGGGATTCAAAGTCAAATCTTTTAGTTCCATGACTGGTTGTCTTTTATTATTTCATCTGTTTTTAACTTGGTTAAGTTTAGTAAACCTTAATGCTTACATGAATGTGTATATGTATATATATATATATATGCACGTATAAGTGAATATGTATGAATATAGCATATATAAAAATGCACGAGTCACACATATACATAGAGAATATCCCAAAAGTCTTAGTGAAATTTTAAACTTTAATAATTTCAGAAGAATAAATGCTCCAAACTTCCATAAATCAACATTTGAAAGGTTAATTATTTAAAAATTTAAAATATTGATATCTTTCTTATTAAAATTCAACATGGTAATTGTCTTGAACTATCCATCACTTTAGCTGATTTTGACCTTTGTAAAGACTTTCATTAGCTGCTGCTCAATGACTAAAAGAACTGCATTTATAATCCTAGTTGTAGGATCATCCAAGGAATGATGTTTTGATGCATATACAATAATTTTGATATGACCTCACAAGAAAAAAGCCAGATAGAGATAGACCATTTGGCTTTTTCTTAAGGACCTCTTCTACTGATCTATTGATTTGAGAAATTGTCATCATACAAACTATAGCACATGAAATATGTAATGAAAGGGTGCCTTGTTTTGTTAATTTTTAAAAATTCTATTCAAAATTAACAAAACTACAATGAGACAATATACCAAAATTTATGGAATGCAGAGAAAGCAGTACTTAGGGGAAATTTTATATCTCTAAACACTTATATTAATAAAATAGAGAAAGAGCAGATTAATGAACTAGGTGTGCAACAACAAAAAAAAAACCCTAAAAACTTACAAAATAAAAATCAGCAATTAAACATTAAATTGGAAATCCTAACAAGTAAAGAAGAGAATAATAAAATTGAAGGTAGGAAACTAATAAATAAAACTAGGATCTGATTTTATGGGAAAAAATAGATGAACCATTGGTTAACTTGATTTAAAAAAAGAAAGGAGAAAATCAAATTACCAGTTTAAAAAATGAAAGGGTGAATTCACCACCAAGAGAAGAAGAAATTAAAATAAGCATTAGGAGCTATTTTGCTTAATTATGTGCCAATAAATCTGACAATCTAAACAAAATGGATCAATATCTATAAAAATAAATTGCCTAGTTTAACGGAAGGAATTAGAATAAGAAACCTAATATCTTAGAAAAAGAACTTGAACAAGCCATTACTGAATTCCCTAATCAAAAATCCCCAGGGCCAGATGAATTCACAAATGAATCTATGAAACATTTAAAGAACAATTAATCCCAATGCTATATAAACTATTTAGCAAAATAGACAAAGAAGGAATCTTACCAAATTCCTTTGACAACACAAATATGATGCTAATACCTAAATGAGGAAGAGTGAAAACAGGGAAAGAAAAGTATAGATCAATTCCTCTAGTAAATATTAATGCAAAAATTTTAAATAAAACATTAGGAAGAAGATCACAGCAATACATCACAAGAACTATATACTATGACCAGATGGGATTTATACCAGGAATTTATAGCTGGTTCAATATTAGAACAACTATCAGCCATAATTGACTATATTGATAACAAAACCAAGAGAAATTATATCACACTAGATGCAGAAAATATCTTTGGAAAAATGCAACACCCATTCCTACTAAAAACATTAGAGAGAATAGGAACAAATGAACCTTTCCTTAAAATGATAAGTAGCATTTACCTAAAACATTATCTGTAGTGGGGATAAGCGAGAAGCCTTTCCAACAAGATTAGAGGTGAAGTAAGGATGCCCATTATTAGCACTATTATTCAATATTATACTATATAGCTATAGTAATAAGAGAAAAAAAAGAAATGGAAAGAATTAGAATAGGTAATGAGAAAACAAAACCATTACTCTTTGCAGATGATATAATAGTATATTTAGAGAATCGACTAAAAAATTAGTTAAAATAATTAACAAATTTAGCAAAGTTGCAGGATATAAGCTAAACACATATAAATTACCAGTATTTCTGTATATTACCAACAAAGCCCAGGAGCAAGAGATACAAAGAGAAATTTCATTTAAAATAACTGTTGACCACCTAAAATACTTGAGAATTAGTCTGCCAAAACAAGCCCAGGAACTATATGAACACAATTACAGAGCAAAAACATTTGGAAAAATATAATTTGCTTATGGGAGGGCCAAGCCAACATAATAAAACAAATTATACCTAATCTACTTCTCAATCGAACCACCAAAAATTATTTTAGAGAGGTAGAAAAATTAATCACAAAATTCATCTAGAACAAAAGGCCAAAAATATAAGGGAATTATTTTTTTAAATGTGAAGGAAGGTAGCTTAGTTATACCAGATCTCAAATTGTATTATAAAATTGTATTCAGCAAAACCATCTGGTACCGGCTGAGAAATAGAGTAGTGTATCAGTGGAAGAGGTTAGGTTCACAAGACATAGTAGTCAATGACTATAGTAATCTAGTGTTTGATAAACCCAAAGAACCAACCTTTTGAGACATGAACTCACTATTTGACAAATCTGGTGGGGCAGAAACCAGGTATAAATCAACATATTACATCATATACCAAGATAAGGTCAAAATGGGCACATGATTTAGGCATAAAGGATGATAGCGTAAACAAATTAGGAGAGCATGGAATAGTTTGCCTGTCAGATTTATGTATAAAAGATGAATTTAGATTATAAAAAATAGAGAGCATTATGAAATGTTAAGATGGATGATTTTGATTACATTAAATTAAAAATTGTTTGCAGAAATAAAACCAATGCCACCAAAACTAGAAAAAAAGGGAGAAAGTTGGGGAAAACTTTTTACAGCAAGTCTCTAAAAAAACCTTATTTCTCAAATATATAGAGAACTGAGTCAAATTTATAAAAATAGAAATCATTTTCCAACTGATAAATGTTTAAAGGATGTGAATAGGCTGTTTTCAGATGAAGAAATCAAAGATATTTATAATTATATGAAAAAATGCTCTAAATCACTGTTGATTAGAGAAATTTAAATTAAAACATCTTTGAGGTATGGCCCACACTTATCAGATAGGCAAAAATGACAGAAAAGGAAAATAATAAATGTGGGAGGGGATGTGGGAAGAATGGGACACTAATGAGCTGTTGGTGAACTTGTGAACTGATCCAGCCATTCAGGAGAGCAATTTGAAATTTTGCCCAAAGGGCTACAAAACCCTGTGTACTCTTTGATCCAGCAATACTACTACTATTTCTATATTTCAAAGAGATAAAAATAAGAAGGGAGAGGAAGGACCTATTTGTATAAAAATATTTATAGCAACTCTTTTTATTGGGGTAAAGAATTGAAAATTGAAGAGATGTACATCAACTGGGAAATGAGAGAACAAGTTGTGGCATGTGACATATGATTGTAGTGAAATATTATTGTGCTATAAAAATGATGAGCAGAAAATCCTAGAAAGATTTCTATGAACTGATATAAGGTGAAGTTAACAGTACCAGGAAAGCGCTATACATAGTAAAAGCAATATTGTGTAGTGATCAATTGTGAATGACTTAGCTATCCTTGGCAACACAATAATCCAAGATAATCCCAAAGAACTCATGATGAAAAATGTTATGTCTTCAGAGGAAGAACTAATGAAATCTGAATGAAAGTCAAAGCATACTATTTTTCAGTGTGTGTGTGTGTGTGTGTGTGTGTGTGTGGGTGGGTGGGTGTGTGGGTGGGTGTGGATGTGTGTGTATTTCTTGGTCTATATTTTCTTTCACAAGATGACTAACATGGAAATATATGTTTTATATGATTGCAATTTATATTAGACAGTTTACTATCTCAGGGAAGGGAAGAAGAGAGAGAAAGGAAGGAAAAGAATTTGGAACTCAAAATTTAAAAAAAATTAAATGTTAATTTTTTTACATGTAATTGGTGAAAATAAAATATTAAAATTAATAAAACTAAATGGTTATAAATGGTTATAAAATTTAAATAATTAAACTTTCAAATAATTTTGGTAATTTTGTAGTATTTAACTTCTGATATTATTAAAGCCACAAATGCACTAAGACTTTTGGAACAACAGATGTGTATGTATGTACATGTGTGTATACACATATATTTGTGTACACATGAACATACATGTCTTTATGTGTATACACACATGTGTTTATATGCCAACTAATATGGAAGCATGAAAGAAAAGTATATATCCCACTTCCTAATTTTCAAATTAATTTCCAAAATGTCTTCAATGAGTTTGATGGTTTTCTGAATAGTCTGTTAATAATGATTGATATTTATATAGTATTTTAACTTAACAAATTTCTTTATAGATGTAGTGATGAATATCTTCCTCATGAAGCATAAGGGTATCATTGTGTGGCTCAAAGGTAGAGTACACATTGTCAGTCTTTTCTCTCCCCACCCCCCTTTCTTCTCCAAGACAGAATATTTCTTTCCAGGAAAAGTAGGAGGTTATGGCCACACACTTGACTAGTCTGCTTTCTTCAGAGAGAGGGGTTACTGGGCTAGAATTATACTTATCTGTTCCCTTAAGCAATATTAGTCTAGCAGATGTGTTTTCCACGTTCAAACTATCCTTCAGAAAACCATTTATTAATAGGGAGAAGGGAAGACCCCAAGCTTTATATTCAAGGCATGATCCCTTTCCCACTGAATGCCAGTTCCACAATGAACACATGTAGTAAGTAGAAAAGAAATCCATTTATCCAAATGAACTGAAGATAAGGACATATTTAAGACCACCAGTCCCCTCCTCTTTTTCCCTACGTGGAACCTGAAGTGGGATTAGTATTGTCCATCTTTCTCAAAGTTGGAGACCAGAGTTATCTAAACTGACTATAGAACCTGAAGCAATTCTAAAACTATAAGAAATGGATGGCTCAAAAGCCTGACATATTCCTTTCTTCTATTTTTGATAACTACTTGTCTCTCATGCAAGTATAGGGCCTTGATCCATTTTATGAGGAGAGTCCCCTATCAATGGGTTGTGGGGCTCAAATTACCTAAGTACTATTTCATTTGAGCCTCACAGTAACTCACATAATTTTTATTCCTATTTTATCATAGGATCATAGATCTGGAGCTGGAAGTAATCTCAGAGACCATTTAGTCCTATCTCCTTTTTGCAGACGAGAAATTTATTTATTTTTATAATAGCTTTTTATTTTCAAAATACATGCAAAAATAGTTTTCAACATTCACTCTTGCAAAACCTTGTGTTCCAAATTTTTCTCTCTCCCTTCCCCTCCCTTAGACAACAAGCAATCTAAAATATGTAAAACATGTACAGTTTTTTATACATACTTCCATATTTATCACAGACAAAAAATTTATAAGGAAGGAAATTGAGACTTTGAAAGATCAGGTGATCTTGTTTAGAGCTAGTGTCTGAAGCAAAATTTGAATTGTCTTCCTGACTCTAAATGCAGTGCACTCTATTCATTGAGGGTCATCTCCAGTCATCTTGATCTATATCTTGCCACTAGACCCAGATGGCTCTGGAGGGAAAAGTGATGCAGGTGACCTTGCACAGCCCTCTCTCACTTAAATCCAATTCACTTGCATGTCATGGCATCACCTCCCTGATGTCATGGTCCTCTTCAAGAAGGAAGGACAAACAACAACCCTATTCACCATACCATGGATGTTAGCTGGTATAAGCACCCTGAGAGACCTGAATGCTAGCATAAAGAATGGTCTTATTCAGTCTTCTTTTTTAAAGATATGTATATTAGGGAGACTTACCCCATTGTCTCTTGTTCTAGGGACAATTGACCGAATAAGAGAGGAGAACATTTGTTCAAATCATTTGTCATCACAACCTAATGTTAAATGACAGTCCCTGGGTCAAGTTTAGGGGAAGGGCCACAGATATCTCTCACCAAGTAACCACTGTTTTAACAATTAAATATTAGCTCATAGTTATATTGAAATGTCTTATGTTTTGCAAAGTATTTTTCTAATAGCCTTGCTACTAAATAATTTTAGCATTATTATCCCTATTTTAGAGATGAGATCCTCAGGTATAAAGAAACTTGCAAATAGTCATGCAAATAGTCTAGTGTCTGCAGCAAAATTTGAAGTGAGGTCTCTTGACTCCAAGTCCCAGCATTCTATCTAATATGTTATTCTGTCTCTCAATAATCATTTTACTGTTTATTTTTATGTTTTGGAAGTGACTAGCTTCCTCCTATTTATTTTGACCCTTAATACCAATGACTCTCATTCTGATCATATAAAAACTATAATGGTGAGATTTAAGAGAGACATAAGTTAAGATGGAGGCTCAAAGATCTGTTAATATTCCACACATACTCTTTGGTAGAAGTTTATTCTTTATCTGCCTATCAGTAGAAAGTAGAATGTCTGAAACAAACTCAGACAACTATACAATCTACAAAATAAGACAAAATAACTAAGGAAACTCACCCCACCTAGGAAAAACAAAACAAAATAACTGACCATCTTCTCTCTTTGTTTAATAAAGATTATCAGAACATCCTAAAATTAAAGCAAAGCCTTAATGGAGTTTCTAAGAAGGTGGGGAGAAAGGAAGGTAGGGAGAAAGAAAAATAAAGAGAGAGAAAGAGAGAAACATAAGAGAGAGATAATTAACAATAAAGAGAAAATGAAAGATAAACATAGAGAAAAGGAGAGATAAAAAGTGTTAAAAAGAAAAAGTGAGAGAGAAACATAAGAATTAAAAATAAAGAGAAAGCAAGTGAGGAAGGAAAACAGAAAAAAGAAAGAGCTAAAAAATAAAGAGTGAGAGATAAACATAGAGATAAGAAAAGAGATAAAGAGTTAAAAAGTGAAGTGAAAGTGAAAGAGAAATAGAGGAAAGAAGAGTTAAAAATAAAGAGAAAGTGAGAGATAAACATAAAGAAAAGGAGAGAGAGATGAGAGTTAAAATAGAGAGAAAATGAGAGTGAGATAAACACAGAGAAGAAAGAATTAAAAATAAAGAGAAAGTGACAAAGATAAACATAGAGAAAAGAAGAGAGTTAAAAACAAAGAAAAAGAAAGTGAGAGATAAACAGAGAGAAGGGAAGGGAAGAGAAAGAGAGGGAGAGGGAGAGAGAAGAGAGAGATAGAGAGGCACACAGAGAGACACACAGAGAGAGATAGAGAGAAAGAAAAAAGAAGAAAGAAAAAGAAAGAAAGAAAGAAAGAAAGAAAGAAAGAAAGAAAGAAAGAAAGAAAGAAAGAAAGAAAGGAAGGAAGGAAGGAAGGAAGGAAGGAAGGAAGGAAGGAAGGAAGGAAGGAAGGAAGGAAGGAAGGAAGGAAGGAACAAAGGAACAAAGGAACAAAGGAACAAAGGAACGAAGGAAGAAATGATTGATCTACCTCTAGTCATACCATGAGCTAGAGGTTAGGAATTACCTAGTCTTCTCCTTATTTATCACATAATCATCTCTATATGATCCTTGAAAAAAGGCTACCCAGGGACATAGATGGCACAGTGAATACAGTATCAGTCCTGGAGTCAGAAGGACCTGAATTCAAATCTAAATTCAAATACTTAACACTTCCTAGATGTGTAATCCTAAACAAGTCATTTAACTGCAAATTCCTGGGGGAAAAGGCAGAGACTAGATCTATGATTTAATTGATATATAGAACTACCAGATTAGGAAACTTCTATCAAAAAAGGTTTGTCACCTTTGCAACTTTGAGTCTTTGTGTTTTACTCAGGATATTGAAAGGTCAAATGTCTTGCCCTAGGTGACATAGCCAGTATTTTTCAGAGGCAGAATTTGAACTTAGGCCTTTTTGACTTTAAAGTTAAGTGTCATAGTGGATAGATGCTGAGTCCAGAGTCATGGAGACCTGAATACAAATTCAATCTCAGCTATTTGTTAGCTGTGTGATTCTGGACAAGTCACATAATTTTTATATATCTCAGTTTCCTCAACTATAATATGGGGATAATAATGGCATCTACTTCTCAGGGTTGTTGTGAGGATCAGCACAGCACCTCCTCTCTTTCTATCCATGGTGCTACATTGCTTTTCTATGAGGTCATGTGGACATATAATACTAAAAATCATGAATCTGAGAATGAGAAAGCCATTCTGGAATTGGTGGACCTTCCCAATAAACACTCTCTGTCTTCAACCTAGGAATAGTAAATACAAATTGGGAAAGTAAAATGGTCTAGAAACTGTGTTAAATCTATAGAGAGAACTAAGGGTATTAAGATTGGGGGAAGATGGAGGAATAGGAAATGTAATCTATATCTTCAAAAATCTGAAGTGGCATTATGAGAAAGGAGAATAAGGCTTACTTTGTATGGTTGCAGAAGACAAAAGTAAAATTAACAAGTGGAAGTTACAGGAAGATAGATTCAGACTGACTCAGGAATAATTGCTTAAATATTTGAGTTGTCCATTAAGAGAATGCATTGCCTTCATCTCATAGAATCATAGATCTAATGTTGGAAGGGACTTTAAAGGCTATCTAGTACAGTTATTTTCATTTTATATTGTTGTTCAGTCATTTAAGTCATTTATGACTCTTTGTGATCCCATTTGGGGTTTTCTTAGCAAAGATACTAAAGTAGTTTGCCATCTCCTTCTCCAGTTCATTTTACAGATGAAGAAACTGAGGCAAACAGGGTTAAATGACTTGTCCATGGTTACACAGTCAGTAAGTGTCTGAGGTAGGATATAAATTCAGGTCTTCCTGACTCTAAGCCTGACCTGCTTCATTTTACACATAAGGAAATGGAGGTTCAGACAGTGATGTTGAGTGACTTGTTCCACATAATTAAGAGGCAATGGGATTTGACCCCAGGATTTCTGAATTCCAATCCAGTACTCTTTCCACTTTTCCAAAAGCTTTATATTCCTAGTGTGTGTGGGGGGCAGGGTAGGGCAGTGAAGTATGGGAAAGGCAGCATGGAAAATCAAATGAAGACTCTGACATCTTTTGTCAGAAATGATATAGAAGTGAATATATTTTAGCTAGGGAGTCGACCAGACAAAGCCTGAGGTGTCTCCCAGCTCTGGGATTCTAGGAGCCTATGGTTACCCGTGGTTAAAGATAACCTGTCCCCTCGAGGCAGCAAGCATAGACCCTGGACAAACTTAAGTCAAAGCAAACTGATTTCTTCTGCTTTAGTAGAAGGGGAATGAAGTAACTCAGTCTGAGCCCACAGTATCAGTAACAAAGCATGGTGGAAATGGTCCATGACTATAATTGGGCATCAGAGTCAGGGCCAGGGCACAGAACACATGCCATTAATGACATAACAGAAAAAAGTCTTGGGGAGGAAAGTTGCATGAGTCATGTTTGTGTCCTGTCTAGCAGTATGCTTCCTGGTCTAGCAGACTTCACTAGTTTACAATTCCTTCTGCTGATCCTATCTTCCCATTTTTGTCTTAACCCCTTGGGTTTTGTTTCTGAGAAACCTTGATTTAAGACCTGAGCAAGTTTCTGGTTTATACTCTTATGGATTCTTCCCTTATTTCCTTGGTGGTTGGAAGGTTGTCCCTTATCTCTAATGACTGTCCTAATTATCAGTATAAATGGGGTCCTCTTCTAAGAGGTACATCCTTCAGTCACTGCTCATGCCTGTATTTTAGCCTAACTTTTGCATTTCTGAATATGAATTATACCACTTTCATCAAAACAAGACCATAGGCAGGGCAATGTGGAAGAAGGAGCGTTGACTTAAGAGGTAGAAGACAGATCAAAGCTTAGGTCTCAGCTTCATCAATTACTGTTGCAATAATCACCACTATTCAATTTTCCTAATTAAAAACTCTGACATTCTCCTATATTATCATTACCTCTCATCATTCTATTTCTATTTATGCTTCACTTCTCCTAAACCAATAGGTTTATGACCTCATCAAGACTTTCAATCTCTCCATCATTTAGAACTTTCTCAGGCAATGGCCCCTCCTCTGATTTTCTCTCTCTTCAATATCAAAGCTATATTTATCCATTTCAATTCTACATTATCCTCTGCTCCAGAATCTCTAGTTCCCTTGTATTAATATTATTCCCTTGCCAAACCTTGGCCCTGTATACTAGCCAACTACAGCTAAAATCTAGATACAGTGTGCTAAGAACTTTACAATTCTTATCTCATTTGATCCTCACAAAAACCCTGGGAGATGGATGCTATTATCTCCATTTTACAAATGAAGAAAATGATCTGCAAAGTGATATTAATTGACTTTACTGAGTCATAAAAGCTAGTAAGTGTTTTAGGCAGCATTTGAACTTAGATCTTCCTTACTCCAAGCCTAGTGTGCTATCCATCATACCATCTAGCTGACTCCTACCATATGTTTTCTTTACTCCTACTCATGAGCCATTGAATGAAGCTGGAGGAAGCTACAATATGGCTGTGTATGTTATTAATTCAAGTTATTGTAACAGGCCCTGGCAAATGCGGGCCCAGCTGTCAAATAGCAATCCAAGGCAGGCCTTGGTGAGCCTTCTGGAAAATACAGGATGATGTAAAATCAAGTGATACTGCCCCAAATTCAGAGCATGCACAAGTACTGAGAGCTGTTAGGTGGTGCCTAAAATTAGGATGATCTGAGTTTAAATCCAGTGTATCATAAATATAATTGTTCTCAGAGGCAGTTATACATTTACCAGCATGCCTCTGATCCAATCTAACATTCTCATTTTATAGATGAGGAAACTAAGACACATAGAAGTTCATTTATTTGACCAAGTTCACATAGGCAATAAGCAGAAGGATTAAGATAAGAACTCTGGTCCTGTAACTACAAATTCCAAGTTTTCTTTACTGTATCATGCTGCTCTCTCCTAATGGATAAGGAAATAATTTGAAATTGTAAAGAGCTATATAAAAATAAGTTGATATTATTTTTAACTATGAAATGACTAAAAATCACACACCTATTTTCCATCTATTTGAGGTGAGAGAACCTCAAAGAATTTGTGGTTGGATTCAATGAATGAGGAATTGCAGAAAATTATTGAAGACACCTTGGGGGTTTTGTAAAGAATGAATCTTCTTAAGAAGATTAGATGGATACTCTGCAATAATAAAGCTGCCTTTTGTTTTTTAAGTGCATGTTTCTGATCTGCTGTCAATGATGCCTAACCTTTAAAGTGGGTATCAAATAATGAAGATGGTTTTTCTCTGAGGCATCCACAGTCTCAACTGTTTTCTTTTGTGACCAGGGTATTAATGAGCTACCTATACCAGATTAGGGGTAAAGTGTGTGTTCCTTGACCAGAACAGAAACAATGAATTCACACAAGCTAACAAATCATAATCTCAATTGTAGAGAAGATCCAACATATTGAGCTAACAAACCACAAAACAACATTCATACATCAATTTGTGCAAAGTGCTCTATTAGGCTCCTAGATAGGACCTATCTTATACCTTCATAATCCCATTGGATTTATACTCAAATCTAGACTGAATATTTTTTTCTGGTATTGCTGGTGATGGAAATTAGTCTATCAGCAAGACAGCCATTGTGCTAATGATAGGTTAGGAGTTTCTAGGCTGTTCTTTCAATCCCAAAAATTTAGGTCAATTAATAAATGAACTATCTTCATGGAATTTCAGGACAAAAACAAGGATTCATGGAATCTCTTCAGATTCAGGTCATCCTGGTTTTATTCCTTCTGTGTTATTCATTTATTTATTTTGCCTCTGTTGACTTAAATTGGGAACCTATATGTTCCAGACTGTAGGCTCCTTGATGGCAGAATTATGTCTGATTTCATTCCCATTTAGTTCCCATCATAGTACACTATACATAATAATAACTTAACAAATGTTTTCAGCAGGTGACTAACTGTGCTGCCCAATTACCAGAGAAATAGAGAAGATACCACTGCCTCCTCCAAATCACTGAGTGGTGACTAAAATTCATTAATCAGAAGATGTAGAATTTCATACTCTACTTGAATGCTAGGATTAGAATTCAGATTCCCTAGAACACATACCTCAGTGACTTATAATTTTAGTGGGCTACAAATAACTGAAAATAATATAACTTTTCCTGAGAGTTAAGTTTTGAGAGATAACGAAAATAACAAGAGATCATTGGGTACACAAAGGCAGAAAGGTGAAGGTAATAGGCAGGCAAAAATGGGGGTGAGAATGGGACATAACAGAGGGAGAAAGGATATAGAAAAGATTACACTGTTCTGCCTTAGGATCAACTCTCTCCCTTTCCCCACCCCACCATTCAGTGTTGTACTCAAGATGCATTCAGAATGAGATCTCTCATAGCTAGGAAGATTTGATTTCTTTGCCTGCTTTTATGACTTACCTTTGATCTAGACTCTTTCTCTCTCTCTTTCTCTTTTTTTATCCACCCAGGGGGGAAGCCATCAGGAAGTGAATTAACTGGGTCACCAGAAGTTGACTTTAAAATTTCTGTGAATAAAGAACTCTATATTCAATAGTTAGAAAAATTTGTGGGAATTCAGTTTACATTTTATAATTGAAAAGTGAGGCTAAAGAATTGGGGATCTGTAGTCCAAGCAGTCCTTTCCTTCCAACTCTAAAAATCCTTCTTATCAAAATAAAATTGGAGTTAACAGGCAGAAAAGAAAGAAAGAAAGAAAGAAAGAAAGAAAGAAAGAAAGAAAGAAAGAAAGAAAGAAAGAAAGAAAGAAAGAAAGAAAGAAAGAAAGAAAGA